>CAUYPK010109332.1:0-22444 GCA_963574355.1 Loris lydekkerianus
TATGTTTAACCTGACATCATAATTTTTTTTTTCTTTTTTGTTTAATTTTTTTTTGCATAAAATTAAAATTTTTTTTTTTTTTTTTTTTTTTTTTTTTTTAATGCAAGTAAGACCATGCCATTTTGGGTTAAAATACTTCAGTGGCTTCACAGTTTACTTTAAATAAATTCTGTGATCCTTTACATGCCTCACAAGTCCCTGCACATGATGTGGTTCTTGTTTCTGTGCACGGCATTTGAAGGTTCGTCTTTGAAGGCTCAGTGAGTTCTGTTTGCTCTAGGAGGGCATATGGTGCCTCCAGGTCAGCCAAGGGTTAGCAGGCCAGCGGGCTTTATAGATCTAAGGTGAAGGCACAGGCCTCAGGCTCTCAAGATCTGAATGTCATCTCTGTGAGCCACAGGTGTAGATGATGTCACCTACGGAGAATGTTTAGAGAAGCAGAACTTAGGCAGATAGCAGTTTGTTAGTTACCTCTCTGTCTTGGTTTTCTTGAATATAAATGAGAATGACAAAACCTGTCTATAAGAGTAAAAGTAGAAAAGTGATTAAGTTCTGAAGGTTTCTGGATCAGTGTAAAAACTTGAGTCTATCAATTTGTTGTTATTTACCAAGTTGGTAAGTGTATATCAAAATAGAACAGAGGCTTGCAAGACAAGACTCATCTTTCATTCTGAACAGCTATGAGGCAGACACTTGCGAGGCTTGGGGATCCAAAGATGAGCGGGACCCTGCTCCTGCCCTTGAGGGCTCCAGTGTAGTAGAGCAATGCCGTGACCATGGCGTCTGGTAGGACGTATCCTCAGAATGTGCTGTGGGAATACACCTGGGCCAGATGCCTTTGAGAAAAGGATATCTGATTTCAATCTCGAGGAACAAGTAGGAGTTAGCCAAGCAAGTAGGACAGGTAAGTGTATTGCAGGTAGAGGTAGTGTGTGCCAAGAATGGATGTGAGATAGCACGTGATAGTTTGGGGCCAGAGGAGTCACAGCAGGCTTTGTGTGGTGTCCAGGTGATTGGACTTCAATCTCATGCAATGAGGAAAATAAGCACATGAAGTGTACATTTTAGAAGGATTATTCTGGCAGCTTAGACTGACCAGAATGGGAAAAGATTTATGGGCCAAGAGGCTTAGAGAGACATTTAGACTGTTAAATCCATAAACATGGTCATTGTGGTAAAGAGGTGAGTACAGGCAGTCCCCTGGTTATGAACCAGTTATGTTCTATAGGTTTGTTCTTAATTTGAATTTGTATATAAGCTGGAACAGGTGCATTTACCTACTCCTTGTAATAGCCCTTATTGGCAAGTGTAAGTCGTATATCAGTTGGACGTTTGTAACTTGGGGACTGCCTATAATTTGACTATTGATGGATTTTGCCCTTTAAATTTTATCCCTTTGCTTTCATTAGGTGGATAAATATTTGAAGGAAATTCTTGAAGATTTGGTGAAGAACCTTACAAGTAATATGTGGCGAGTTCGAGAATCCAGGTATCATTTTTGGGAATATAATACCAGTCAAATCAAACTGAGTCTTTTATCCTTCAACTTTGCAAGTTTTATACTTTGTACAAAAGGAATAAATTAAAGGTACTAAAAAGCATATTTATGGTTGTTCAAGTTAGGTAATTATTTTTTTAATTTCAATGCTAGTCAGTTGTTTTCCTAAGTTTTCTAAAATTTATATAAATGTGAAATAAAAGAAGCTAAAGAGTATTTGTTGGTAGACATCAACATATATTTATAAGCTATTATGACTTTGTATTATAGCACTTATAAATACACATTAAATTTAATCAGTGCCTGATATATGCTTTGCAGTGTGCTGGGTTCCTTGCAGTGTGCTGGGCCCTCAACATTTTACACTATTGAGTAAAATGTGATGTGTCATCTCAAAGGGATTGTATTGTAGTTGGGAAAAGCAAGTGTTTCATGGTGTTTTTTTTTTTTCTTTTTTGAGATGGAGTCTCATTATGTCACCCTTGGTAGAATGCTATGGTGTCACAGCTCACAGCAACCTCCAACTCTTGAGCTCAAGCGATTGTCCTGACTCAGACTCCCAAGTAGCTGGGACCATAGGCATCTGCCACAACGCCTGGCCACTTTTTATTGCAGTTTGTCCTTGTTTTAGCTGGCCCGGGCCGGGTTCAAACTGCCAGCTTTGGTGCATGTGGCTGTCACCAAGCCCGTTCGGTGGTTGTTAATGCCATACGTATGTGGTATATTTGAGGTATATTTGAGGCATCGAGACAATAGGCATCTTGCCTTGGGGTGGGGCTTAGGGCTAGAATTACAGGTGGAATCCATATTCTTATTTGCTGCAAATGTTTTATAGTAAAATACTGAACTTTCTTGAGCATATTTGAAGCCAGATTATTTATTTATTTTCAGCTGTTTAGCTTTGAATGATTTATTGAGAGGACGACCTTTAGATGACATCATTGATAAACTTCCAGATATTTGGGAAACACTTTTTAGAGTGCAAGATGATATCAAGGTATTATCAAAATAAATCTACATTTCTTTATAGAATAATTTAAACTGGAATTGTTAAAATATGCTTGTTATATATGTCAAAATTCCGTATCCAGACAATTTTAAGAGTTTTCCTGCAAAGTTTCAGTCTTAATGTGTCTGCAGTATTGAGTATCCGTAGATCTAAATTTAATTGACTTAGAAAAAAAAAGCAGCTATACCCTGACTTTCTTCCAGTAGAGATCTCATGATGCTTAGGACTAGGGACAAGTAAGTTTTTTCTTTTTAGCCAGAGTCTCACTATGTTGAGACTGTGCTGTCACAGCTCACAGCAACCTCCAACTCGGGCTTAAGCGATTCTCTTGCCTCAGCTCCCAGTAGCTGGGACTACAGGCGCCCGCCACAATGCCCAGCAATTTCTTTTTGTTGTTGTTGTATTTGCTGTTCGGCAGGCCCAGGCTGGGTTCGAACCTGCCAGCTCTGGTGTATGTGGCTCACGCCCTAGTGGCTGAGCTACAGGCGCCAAACTGACAAATGACAAGTTTTGAAAAAATACATAATATTTGTTCTTTAATATTGGTTGCACAAATTGAATTAGTCATTCCCTCCAAATGTGACCAGTTCTTCTGAATTTTTCCTGGACAATGCAAATGCTAAGTATATGATAATTTGCCAGTATAAGTAGGCACTGCACTTTTGCCCTTCTTGCTTTATCCACTAGAGATCAAGTCTTTTGGAATTCTCACATCTTTATATATTTGCTTTTGGAATACATTTAGTTTCTGAATGTTATACTTAATATACCTCTGGTCTCTTTAAATGGTGAGTTTAACATAAAACTTTCACTTGACCCTGAAGAGCACGTTACTCCCGTAAGCCAAGCAAGGGAGTAAGTCCTTTTTCTCTTACTATTGCTTATGTTTATGTGTAGATCTACCTTTCATGTCTGTGAGGTTGGCAAGATGTTTAAAACTAAGTAGCCAAAGTTTTCTAAGGTCAAACAGGTCACACTTAATGTTTAAAAATTAATAATATGGTATTGTAACATGTTCCTTGATGGGCAAAGAACCTAGTGAGACATTTTCTTTTTTTAAACTGACATTAAAAGTTGATGTTTCATATTCTGTGTAGAGTCTGAGGCAGTGAAATTGTGAATTATAGGGTAGATGATAATAAAACTCTGTAACTTGTGTGATGCCACACTTTTCTCATTTTTAGGAATCTGTACGAAAAGCAGCAGAACTAGCTCTGAAAACTCTGAGCAAGGTGAAAACTCCTATCTTTCGTTGTGGGATGGAATGGGGCATGGTTTCCTGTGAACGTGCAATGATAGTCGCAGTGTAGCTTCCCTCATGTTTTGGTTCATTACTTTTACAACAAGTGGGAAAGTCAGTGTTATGGAATCCTCGAGTCCTGAACAGAGTCCAGAACACCTCCGGGCTCTTTAAATGACGAACTAAACACGAAATGGTCGCTTGACCCTGAGGAGCACATTACTTGCTGAGATCAAGCACCATCTGTCTTTCACTCACTGTTGCTGCGTTTATGTCTGAATCTGCCTTTCATGTCTGTGAGGTCGGCAAGCTTTTTGAAATTAAATAGTCCGCACTTGAACTTGATTTTGTGATATATCAAGGACCTTTACATTCTAGTTGCAGAACCCTTGTTGCACAAAGTCACGTTGTTAGTAAGTAGTGGAACTGGGTTTTAAATCAGATGTTTCTCATTCCAGATTGTCCTTGATCCTCTATTGTGCTGCAACTCAGAATTATTGGTGACGATGACGATGACAGTTTAAACCTTTCAAGTGCTTATACATTTTCTTGTTTCATCTTCAACTGTTTTGTTCCACGTTTCACAAATTAGAAGACCAAACTTTGGAGAGTAAAATGCATTTTTTACTCCAGATTTACTGTTTAGTTATTGGCAGACCTAGACGTAACGCCAAATCTCATTCCTGTGTCTTTCCCTATAGCGTCGTAGGAAGTAGATTCACTTATTCTTCTGTGGGTATGTGAAGTAGAAAGTCTTTTGTGAAATGAACGCTTCATTGGGTGAGAGGTCAGTTTCACTAATGTCCATGCTCTTTGTATGTGAGGTTTGTGTGAAAATGTGTGACCCTGCCAAAGGAGCAGCTGGCCAGAGAACCATCGCTGTCCTTCTGCCTTGCCTTCTGGACAAAGGAATGATGAGTCCTGTGACGGAAGTTCGAGCCCTCAGGTGTGGATCAGTTGATGACATGAGTATATTGAATTTGCTCTGTTCCTAGCCATTCAAGGTTAGATGCTTGAAAATATGGAGAAAGAAGTTGAAGAAAATCCATTGAGGTGACCTTGGATCATTTGTAAAAGTTCAGAGTTAGAATGTTTCTGCAGAAACATCCCCGTGGGGCCTTAGTTTTGCCCAGCATTCTGAGTTCATTGTATTGTCAACAGGGGCTTCTTCTCCCAGCAAGCACGTTTCCTCATGCTGCAGGTCCTTAAGAGCTCACTTGTTGGTTATAACACTTGGTAATACTATTTCACACATTATTATAGTTATGATTGCCACCTGTAGCAATGAACTATTCAAAAAATAACGTGTATAATTTTAGATATATATGGGTATCTGAAGTTAAAATACTCAAAAGATAGACTTATGCTTTTAGGTATTTATGGCTATTTTAGGTAAAAATCAAAACATAAATTCTAGTTTGTGTGGGGTTTTTACTTGTTTTTAAACTAGAATATTATCTTAGAACTTTATTTCATCCATTTTTATTTTACTCTTAAAACTAGAATAACTAGTTTTTGGTAACTGGATAGTTAACGAGCACATGTTATTTTTAGAAGGATTCAACAAAAGCAAAGGCATGATATGATTAAGATGCCACTGTTAGGTCATCCTCAGTAAACTAAGCTAGGTGCTGATCATTAGTTATCCCTAAATCCACTGGGTGAAAGGCTGGTGAGAACTTAGTAGTGGTTCATGCCACCCAAACCTAAACCTGCGGGTCACTCCCACCTGCACAGAAAGATAGCCACATGTTTTACACATCCTGATGTGGTAGAATAGAATATGTACTCTACTGTCTGAGAAGGATTTTTGTTTCTTAAAAAAATTGAAACCAAACTTGATTTAGTCACAGATCTGTGCAGGGAACAGAGGAACATGTTAAATAACATGACTGGAATGCAATCAATGAGGACAAATAAATAGGAATAAAGAGCAGGAAGGGGACGGTTACAGATTCAAGAAATGTAGTAAATTGCAGTGTGTGGGGGAGCTTTGAGTCCTGATTCAGGCAAACCAGCTCTTCAAGAAATTCGCTGAACAATCATGGAAATTTGGTTATTATATATGAAAAATATTTTTAAAGTGTGAAAATAGTATTAAGATAAAGGTCTTTGTCTCTTAGAGATATATACTAAACTTCAGTTGTGGGATGTGCCTCCATATAACAGTCACGTGTCACTTAGTGACAGGATGTGGTCTTAAGAAATGGGTCATTCTGTGAACATTGTAGATGGTACTTACACCCACCTATATGGTGTTGCCTACTGCACACTTAGGCTCGAGGGTACAGCCTGTTGCTCCCAGACTACAGACCTCTACATGTTACTGTATTGAATACTATATGCAGTTGTGACACAATGGTAAGTTATTTATGTATCTGACCATAATCTAAATGTAGAAAAGGTAACGCATTACCTATGATGTTCCAATGGCTGTGATGTCGCAAGGTGGTGAGACATTTTCAGCTCTACCAAGTCACACTTTACTGCTGCTTTGCTGTTGGCACAGTTGGTTATAGTTTGAAGGTTTGTGGGAGCCTCCTGTTTAGCAAGTCTAACTGTGCAATTTTGCCAACAGCATGTGCTCACTTGGTCTGTCTGTGTCGCATCTTGGTAATTCTTAGCAATATTTCAGACTTTTTCATTATTATTGTTATTATAATTATACTTGTGATCTGTGATCAGTGATCTTTGGTGTTACCATTTTATTGTTTTGGGGTGCCTTGAACTGTACCTACATAATGGCAGGCCTGATGGATAAAAGTGGTGTGTGTTCTGACTGCTCCACCAAACAGCCATCCTCCCGTCTCTCTCCCTCTCCTTAGTCATCCCTCTTCCTTGAGACATAACAGTATTGAAATTAGGCCATTTAATAACCTTCCTGTGGCTTCTAAGTGTTCAAGTAAAAGGAAGAGTCACATGCCTTCGGTTTAAACCAATTCAAGGAATGATTAAGCTTAGTGAGAAAGGGATGTCAAAAACTACAGCAGGCTAAAAACTAGGCCTCTTATATCAAGCAGTTAGCAAGGTTGTGAAGGCAAAGGCAAAGTTCTTCAAAGAAACTCAGATGACCACATGAATTGATAAGAAAGTGAAACAGCCTTATTGCTGATATGGATAGAAGATCAAACCAGTGACAACATTCCCTTAAGCCAAACCCTAATCCAGAGCAAGTCCTAACTCTTTTTAATTCTACGAAGTCTGAGAGAGATGAGGAAGCTACAGAAGAAAAGTTTGAGAGCAGCAGAGACTGGTTTATGCGGTTTAAGGAAAAAGCCGTCTCCATAGCATACAAGTGCAAGGGGAAGCAGCAAGTGCTGATGGAGCAAGTCATCTGGGTCTAGCTGAGATCATTGATGAGGTAGCTGCACCAACCACATTTTACTTGTGGATGAAACAGCCTTCTATCGGAAGGAGATGCTGTCTAGGACTTACATGGCTAGAGAGAAGTCAGTGCCTGGTTCCAGATATTCGTAGGACAGGCTCCCTCTTGTTCGAGGCTAACACAGCTGTTTACCTTAGTTTGAGGCTCCTTTACTATTCTCTTAGGGTCTCCTGGGACCCTGCAGAATTTTGCTACATCTGCTCTGCCTGTGCTGTATAAATGGAACAAAGGCTAGATGACAGTACATTCATTTATATCATGTTACACTGAACATTTAAAACCTATTTTTGAGACCTGTTTAGAGCAAAAGATTTCTTTCAAAATATTAATGCTCGTTGACAATGCTCCTGGTCATACAAGAGCTCTGATAGAGATGTACAAGAACATGAATGTTGTTTTCACACCTGTTAATATAATATCCATTCTGGAAAGGATTCACCTTTCTAAATGCCATTAAGAACATTTGTGATTCACGTGATGAGGTAAAAAATGTTAATGTGAACATTAACAGGAATTTAGAAGAAGTTGATTCCAGCCTTCACAGTTTACTTTGAGGGGCTCAAGACTTCAGTGGAGGAAGTACATAATTGTAGGTGTGGAAGTAGCAAGAAAACTAGAATTGCCAGGGGAGCTTGAAGACGTGATGGAATTGCTACAGTCTCAATGATAAAACATGAGGAATAGCTTTTTTGCATGAGCCAAGAAAATGGCTTCCTGGTGTAGAATTTACTCTTGGTGAAGATGTTGTGACTTTTTCAGGATGAAAAAAAGAGCAGCAGCAGGGTTTGAGAGGATTGACTTCAGTTTTGAAAGATTCTATAGTGGGTAAAATGGTATCAAACTGTGCTACTTGCTACAGAGAATCTTTGGTGAAAGGAAGAGGCGACAATATCAGTGATAGTTGATGTGACAAATATCATTGCTTTCTTATTTTAAGCAATTGCCACAGACATCCCAACTTTCAGCATCTACCACCTTGATTGGTCATCAGCCATCACCATTGAGGCAAGACTTTCCACCAGCAAAAAGATGATGACTGCCTGAGGTTCAGATCATGCTTAGCATTTTTTAATCATTAAAATATATATTTGTCTGAGATAGAGTCTCACTTTGTTGCCCTCAGCTAGAGTGCAGTGGCATCATCATAGCTCACTGCAGCCTCCAGCTCCTAGGCTCAAGTCTTCTTCCTACTTCTACCTTCTGAGCATTGGGACTATAGGCATGTGCCACTGTGCCTGGCTAATTATTATTTTTTAAATTTTATTTTATTTTATTTCAAAGTATTATGGGGCTACAAATGTTTCTGGTGACATGGATAGCTCTTGTAACGCTTGAGTCATGGCTACAAATGTGCCCATCACCCAGATAGTGTTCATTATACCTGTTAGGTGGGTTTTCACCCACCCCCGCGCCCTTCTCACACTTCCTTCCTCTCTCCTGCTTGATTTCCACTGAATTTTACTTCTTTCTATGCATATTTGTGCTCTTTGGTTAGTTCCAATTTAATAGTGAGTACATGTGGTGTTTGCTTTTCCATTTCTTAGAGACTTCACTTAGGATAATGGTTTCCAGGGCCATCCAAATCGTGGCAAAGGCATTAAGTCATCCCTCTTCGTGGCTGATATACATATACCACATTTTGTTAATTCTCTCATGAATTGATGGGCACTTGGGGTTGATTTCACATCTTTGCAGTTGTGAATTGTGCTGTAATAAACATTCAAGTACAGGTGTCTTTTTTTTTTTTTTTTTTTTTTTAAATTTGAGGCAGGGTCTCCCTTTGTTGCCTACACTGGTGTACCTTAGCGTAGGTCACAGCAGCCTCAAACTCTTGGGCTCAGCCTCCTGAGTAACTGGGACTACAGGCTTGCATCATATGCTTGCTCATTTTTCTATTTTCAGTGGAGATGGGAATCACTCTTACTTAGGCTGGTCTCAAACTTCTGAACTCAAACAGTCCTTGTGCCTTGGCCTCTGTGAGTGCTAGGATTACAGCCATGAGCTGTACTTGGCTATAGGTGTCTTTTTGATAAAATGACTTCTTTCCTTTGTATCAGTACATGGTGGTGGTATTGCTGGATCAAATGGTAGGTCTGCTTTTAGTTCTTTATGAAATCTTCATACTGTTTCCTGTAGAGATTGTACTAATTTGCAGTCCTATTAGCAGTGCAGTTTTTCTGTTTTTAGTACAGAGGGTGGTCTCGCTCTTGCTCAGTCTGGTCTTTGAACACCTCAGCTTCCCAAAGTGCTAGGATTATAGGCATGAGCCACCACGCCCAGTCTAAAGCATTTTAAAAATTAAGTTATGTACCATTTTTTTTTTTTTTTTTTTTTGAGACAGAGTCTCACTACGACACCCTTGGTAGAGTGCCAGGGCGTCACAGCTCACAGCAACCTCTGACTCTTGGGCCTAAGTGATTCTTGTGTCTTAGTCTCCCAAGTAGCTGGGACTACAGGCACCTGCCACAATGCCTGGCTATTTTTTGTTGCAGTTGTTATTGTTTAGCTGACCTGGGCTGGGTTCAAACTCACCAGCCTTGGTGTATGTGGCTGGTGCCGTAACCACTGTGCTATGGGTGCTGAGCCATTATGTACATATTTTTAAAGACATAATGCTATAACACACTTAATAGACTACAGGGTAGTGTAAACAAAACTTTTATGCACTGAAAAACAAGAAACTTGATGAGACAAAACCTGCAATATCTTCAAGGTATGCCTGTATGTATAGTCTTTGGGCATTACCATTTTACATACGTATATGTGGTTCATTGTTGACCAAAATGCCACTCTGTGGCACGTTACTGTGCTTGTGTATATAAAGGAGAGGTATAAACGAAACACAATTGGTAAAATATTGCTAATTGTTGAACAGGATGGAGAGTACATAAATTTGTTTAAGCCTCTCTCTGCTCCATTTATGGTTCTCTCCGCTTCCATATGTGCTTAAGGGTGTCTATAATAAAAAATAATAGTGCCAACGTCAGGTTCAGTAACCCTGTGAACATATATTAGAATGAAATAAACTCTTTAGTTTTGTAGAAAGGACTTAGGAGTTGTGTTTTCTCTGTGTTTGCAGCATTAATACCCTTGTGAAGATCAGCAAAAGTGCAGGAGCCATGTTGAAGCCGCATGCACCAAAACTCATCCCAGCTCTGCTGGAGTCCTTAAGTGTTTTGGAGCCCCAAGTTCTCAATTATTTGAGCCTCCGGGCTACAGAGCAAGAAAAGGTAAGTTGAATAGCACAGACACTGGTCACTATCTTGAGGGGAAAGCCCCATTAAGATACTGAGATCCATTTGAATAATCCTTCCAGTGTCTTTAGACAGAGTCGATGGTGTGAAGGATACTCTTACAAGAATCCCCTGCGACTACACGTGCTATTTTATTTGGGGGGAAGGGAATTGTCAGCTCATACACCATTTTGTGAATTGCATGAAAACTATCACTTCCAAAGTATGCGTTAACGTTTGTTCAACACAGGTTTTTGTACATGCACTAGGTGCACACATTCAGAGTCCTTCTGTGGATTCCCCTGTCCTACAATAAAAGATTTATGCCTTGACTTTGACATAGTTCAAAATCATTCTGCTTTTCAGATACGTTGTAGTCACCTACTCTCTGATTATTATTTTTTTTTTGAATTGCATATGAAACATTTACTATGCAAAATAAACCAATACAGAAGGGTAGAGAGTGGTCGTCTCAGGGCGGCTTCTCTCCCTCACCACAGGATCCCTGAGGATTACCATTGTTAAGTTTCTTGTGTCTTTTTTCAAATTCTTTTATAGTTCTAGGCTACAAAGGCAAACAGACACACTAATTTTAAGATACCGTATATACTTGAGTATAAGCTGAGTTTTTTCCGGCACAAAATGTGTGCCGAAAAACCCGAACTCGGCACAAATTTTGTGTAGAAAAAACTCGGCTTATACTCGAGTATATAGGTAGTATCAGATTGTGAATGTTGTTCAATTTTTTAAAAAGTTACAAGTACATTGTATCTATAGTAGATTTATTTTACTCTTTTTAATACGTGGCTCATAGTCTACATTGAGGAGAGGGTGGGGTATCAAAGGTTTTGAGTCATTTTCCCCCCACCCAACTGCCAGCATTGCACAACATGAGTCTGATAAGCAAGAATCTCATTGTTCTAATTAGCACTTCCCTTTGCCAGTGTTCTCTGTGGTCTTGTCTTATTGTATTTTTTCTGTGAATTGTATTTCTATACCAGGCCTGTGTTTCTGTTTGCCTGCTTAATAATTTTTTTTACATTTGTCTTTGTTTATTTGGGCTATTAAAGCTCTGTTGTGTATGTGTTTCTCTCAATTCACTGTTTTTTTGTTTTTTTTTTTTTGCAGTTTTAGCCAGGGTCAGGCTTGAACCTGCCACCCTGGGTATATGGGGCTGGCACCCTACTCCTTGAGCCACAGGCGCTGCCCTCAATTTACCATTTTTAATTTGCCTACACTTTTCTAATAACTTTCTTTTCCCTTTGCCATTGATATTGCTCTTTAGTCTCCATTCATCATTCTTTCTTCTTTTAGCAGTAGACTTGCACCTTATGGGATGCCCCTAGGATATTTATTAAGTGTTAAGAATTATGAGACTATAAATTATGGTCCAAATTTTGCAGTCCTAGGCAAGTCACTCCTGTACGCCTTACTTTTCTCCTTTGTTACGTCTAGAATTAACCTTCAGCGTAGTTATTAGACACAAATACCATTATAGATGTGAAGGCTCATTATAAAATTAAAGAGCTTAAATATATAAAAAAAATTTTTTTGAGACCATTTCTCATTCTTTTGCCCAGGATAGAGTGCCATTATATGCAGCCTCTTAGACACAATTGTTTAAAACCTTATAAATTCGCTGAGTCAATTCCTTTATCTAGGGGCTGGAGAACTTGAGCCTCAGCAAGGCAGGATGACTTGCTCAGAGTCAGGCTATGTTAATTTCCATTATGTCACTTTCAGAATTCAGCTATGTTATAGTGAGATGCTGCTTTTCCTGGGTAAATTGTTAAGTGCAGATCAAATAAATTAGAGTTAGTTAAACTTGTGCTTGCCTTTATTATACCTACAGATTATTTTTTAAACATTCTTTAGTTTGGAGGTGAGACCCTTTTATGGAAGTATTTGTGTGTTATTCCTAATTAATTGAATGTCCACAGTGACTTGAATTTGTGTTTTTCAGGCTGCAATGGATAGTGCTCGACTCAGTGCTGCCAAATCCTCTCCGATGATGGAAACAATCAACATGGTGAGTGTCTAAATAATAAAGAGAAAGTTTGTTTATCTAAAGTAGAATTCTTCAAAGTCTTCAGGCTACAATAAGTGAAGAAGAGACTTAAGGGAGTAGTTTAACAGCTATTCTGACTCCAGGATAGTATAATTTTATAATTTATTAGTATAATTCTTTTTTCTTTCCTATTATAAGTTGGAATAATTTTCCAAATACTAGAATTAGTCCAGATTTCTGTTACACGGGACAACATATGTCTTGTGGGATGCCAGTGTAGGAAGGTCTAGAGTTTTGCCACTGTTGACAGGTTGTTTCAGTCCTAGGAGGGATTTACAGTAAAGTGCTGCGTGGTGCTAAAGTCCTTGGAGTCTGGATGAGTCACTGTGTTGTGCAGGCCGTGTAGTGGTTAAGATTGTGAGTGCTTGCTAAGCTAATCTGAAAGCTGGACAAGAGAAATAGACATTTTTTAGTGTCTGCTAGGAGGACTATTACTAAAATTTGGTTTAAAAATGTATCTTATTTGGATTATTGAGAACAAAAATTCTAAAGAAATAGGAACAGTTAGCAAATACCTTTTAGTTATGTACATTAATAGTAGAGTACATGTCATTGCATTTTCAAAATAAAGACCAGCAATATAGGAGAATTGTTTTAAGAAGCTAACTTACAAGGTGGTTTGGGAGAATCACTGAAGAATGTCAGTTTTAGTCAAGGTTTTTTTGTACTAAACATGGATTGGTAGAGGGAGTAGGTCCAGAGAGGTCTTCTATTCTTGTGTAATTATTATTTTCTCCTTTACTAAATTGAAGTTTTTCTTTCTTTCTTTCTTTTTTTTTTTTTTTTTAAAGAGACAAGATTTCACTTTTTCACCTGGGCTTGAGTGCAGTGGCACAATCATAGCTCACTATAAACTCAGATTTCCAGACTCAAAGCGTTCCTTCCACCTCAGCCTCTTGAGTAGCTAGGATGACAACTCAATGCCACCATGCCTTGCTAATGTTTTCTAATTTTTTTGTACAAGTAGGGGTCTGGCTCTGCTGCAAGGCTGGTTTTGAACTCTTGGGCTCAAGCAGTCCTCTTACCTCGACCTCCCAAAGTGCTGGGATTACAGGTGTAGTCACCAAGCCAGTCTATTTTGTTTTGTTTTTATTGTTGAACCACTGATGAATGATTTTCCTGTTTGTAGTACAATGGAGGTTTTAATATTGAAATCAGAGCAAAAATCACACAGTAAGCTTTTCAATTCCATGTCAAATCCCATGGGTACATATTTGACAAAAGCAGTTTTTAATTGAAGATACGGTACTGACTTAATTATTTGCTGAGGTTTACTTTATAATTTTTCAAAAGTGCCTGCAATATCTTGATGTGTCGGTGCTGGGTGAGCTGGTTCCTAGATTGTGTGAGCTGATCAGAAGTGGTGTGGGTCTTGGAACTAAGGTAAGTGAGTGTGTTTTTCACAAGAGAAAGTGTTTATTTGTTTAGTTTATTTACAAAAATATAACAGCTGTCATTTAAAAAATTCACGTTTTCCTACAAAACCTACTTTTATTATATACTATTTTGTTTCTGATGTTGTGCTGATAACTGAAAATATATGACTGATTCAGGAAATAAACTAATAAACATGGTCCAGTAAATATTGTCTTAATTACTTAGTGGAATAATTTCTGTTTCCTGGTTGCCACGTGCATCTCTATGGATTCTTGTTCATTGTCAGGTCATGGAGATGCTCATCCAGTTGTCAGGGTTTAATTGTTTTAGGTGGTGATGAGCATTTCTCACAGAGGGACCAGTAGGTATTTGGATAGAAAAATGCCTTTCTTTTCAAGATCTTTTCAAGGATCAGGCATCACCCTTTTTAAAAGAAACGAATAACTCACATCTTTTTCTTGTGACAAAATTAACCTTGGCAAGTATTTTAAAATTCAACAGTTATAGATCAAGAGAAAGGTAATTTTATCATGCAGAGTTAACTGCTGTCAGTATGTTGGAGTGCATCCTTCTGGTCTCTTTACGTGTCTTCTGCTGCGTCTTCTCTAAAGGCTGCATGGCGCTCTATTGTGTGTAAGATGTAACATCTTAATCCAAGGGACGTCTGAGTTGTTTTTAGGTTTTTTTTTTTTTTCTTTAATATTAAACAAAGCATTGTGATGATTATCTTTGGATACCTTGGAAGCTATTTCCTTTGGTTAAATTTCTAAAAATGGAAATTTTAGCTCAATAATGGATAAGACAACATAAATTGTACCAATCTTCTTTCTTTTTCACGGTGTCTAGGATCACCCATCTTCCTGCTGGAGGTTTTGAAAAAAAAAAAATCTTTGAATTACTAGTTTAAAATAGGTGCTTTCTTTTCTCTAGATTGAATCCTGGAGGGGCTGTTAGGGTTCATGCATTTTATGTCATTAAATCTTTAGTATCTGAAACAAATGGTTTAATAGAACATTGTGACCATCAAATTTAGGTGTTTGCCTTTGTGACCTATAGGGCGGCTGTGCCAGTGTCATCGTGTCATTAACTACTCAGTGTCCTCAGGACCTAACACCTTACTCAGGTGAGTTTGTCAAATGATGTGTGGTGATAGGCCATGTCTTGTGTACAAACTTTTTTAAAAGGGAAAATAATTATTCAGACATGCTTGTAATGCTGTATGCTTTTTCTCCCTTTAAACACTCCTTCCCATATTTCTTTCTCTGCAGGAGGTGCAGGGTTTATCAAGGCTAGCAAATTTTTTTTTGAGGCAGAGTTTTATTTTGTCGCTCTCAGTAGAGTGCGTTGGCATCACAGCTCACAGCAACCTCCAACTCTTGGGCTTAAGCGATTCTCTTGCCTCAGCCTCTGGAGTAGCTGGGACTATAGGCACCTGCCACAATGCCCGGCTGTTTTTTGGTTGCAGTTGTCATTGTTGTTCAACAGGCCTGGGCCGGGCTCAAACCCACCAGCTTTGCTATATGTGGCCAGCGCCCTACTCACTGGGCTATGGTGCTGAACCAGGGCTAGCAAATTTTTAGTGTTTTATAAATATTTGATTATTTTTTCATGGCATGAGGAGGTCAAAGTATCTGCAATTCAATAGGATTTGTTCACCATTTATAGCAATTTTACATCAGCATGTTTCCCTTCTTAGATTGGCTTCTAGATGGAGGTCAGTGAACTTTGTGTACCTAGCTTTCATTGTGTAACTTTCCCCGTGATATTCTAGATGTAGTATTATTTTTATATCAGGTGAACAGAAACAAATGGATAGTACAAATAAAATATTCAAGGGATCTAAACTGCTATGGAGCAAATGAGAACTTAATTACAGAATTGTGTTTGTTTTGGTCCTGAGAAAAGAGCAGCATATTTAGTCAATCAAGTAGCAGATTATTTCCCCTTTTATTTCTGGTAGGTAAACTTATGAGTGCTTTGCTTAGTGGCCTGACAGATCGAAACAGTGTGATTCAGAAATCCTGTGCATTCGCCATGGGCCATTTAGTTCGGGTGAGTTGAATTTCTTTCTTTCTTTTTTTTTTTGAGACAGAGTCTCACTTTGTTGCCCTAAGCTGTGGTGTCACAGCTCACAGCAACCTCAAACTCTTGGGCTTAAGCTATTCTCTTGCCTCAACCTCCCGAGTAGTTGGGATGATAGGCGTCTGCCACAACGCCTGGCTATTTTTAGAGGTGAGGTCTCGCTCTTGCTCAGGCTGGTCTGGAACATGTGCACTCAGGGCAGTCCACCCGCCTCTGCCTCCCAGAGTGCTAGGATTACAGGTGTGAGCCACTGCACCTCTCCTTGCATTTCTTATTTAGCTTAGTAAAACTCTGATAATTATAAAGAAATGACTATCGTTTATTTTTCAGACATCACGGGATAGTAGCACTGAAAAACTTCTGCAGAAGCTCACTGGCTGGTATATGGAGAAAGAAGGTACCCTTTTTCCTGGATTTTATGTCATTTTTAATTTAAATGTTAAGCTAATAAAACAAAAAAATTAGTTCTTATTGTTTGTGATTTTATGTGCTTTGCAAGAAACATTTCTAATTGATTTTACCTATTTGTTTTGCTGTGTTACAGGCTGAGTGATAGTTTATTTAGATCAGTTACTCTTAACATAAATACAAAGAGTTTGGTTTCTTTTGCTTTTTCAGAACCCATCTATAAGACCTCTTGTGCTTTGACTATTCATGCTATTGGACGATACAGCCCTGATGTGTTAAAGAACCATGCCAAAGAAGTCTTGCCTTTGGCATTTTTAGGCATGCATGAAATTGCTGATGAGGAGAAGTCAGAAAAGGAAGAATGTAACTTATGGACTGAAGTGTGGCAGGAAAATGTGCCTGGTTAGTCAATGGTACCTGTGAATTAAACCTGCTTCTTAGGAACCACAGCAAGAACTTTTTTATTTGTAATGATTATTCATAAATTCCTCTGTGTAGTAGAACCTCTGTAAATTGACCACTTAAGGGAGTGGTCAACATTAGAAGATGATCAACGCAAGGAACTAGACCTGCAGTACCAATAACATACATGTGGTGTTTGTCAGCCTATGAAAATTAGATCAATTTACAGAGGTGGTCAATGTAGAGAGGTGGTCAGCTGTGGAGTTCTACTGTAGCTACTTTCCCAGGACCTTAACAACACGCCTCCCGTTTAATTTTAAGCCTGTCCAAATTGCTAAATTTTGGCCAGGCACAGTGGCTCACACCTGTAATCCTAGCACTCTGGGAGGTTGAGGAGGGCAGATTCCTTGAGCTCAGGAGTTTGAGACCTGCCTAAGCAATTGTGAGACCATGTCCCTACAAATACTTGGCATTGTGGTGGGCGCCTGTAGTCCCAGCTAGTCAGGAGCCTGAGACAAGAGGATCACTGTAGCCCAAGAGTTTGAGGTTTCTGTGAGCTATGATGCCACAGTGCTCAACCCCAGGGGGACTGAGTGAGACTCTTGCCTCAAAAAAAAGTCCAAATTGTTAAATTTCAAGGTTGACACTGAGAAGAGAAGAAAACTTCTCTTTTCTTATTTATTAGTGCCCTTGTGAGAGACCGTAAGCTCTGTGCAAAGTAGAACTTTACATTTTTAATTGGGAGTATAATTGTGATTTTATGTTGCCTTAGTGTGTTATTTTAGAATAGTGTGTCTCACATGTCACCTTGACACATATTAATGGATAACACTTTGTGTGACATTCTTCTGTACATTGAAGTTCATAAAGTCTTATCATTGTAAGAATAAGCCACACTACCATATACTTTTAGAGAGTAGAGTGTTTTGGTAGTTACTGAGAACCAGTGCTTTAGACTGACTTTTTTTAGACTTAGAAAAGAAAAATCAGTTAATTTTTCTTTCCACTTAAAAGTTGTTCTTAAAAAAAAAAAAAAAAATTATTATAATTTTGCTTTCTATGACCTAGGTTCCTTTGGTGGTATTCGATTATATATGCAAGAGTTGATTACCATTTCCCAGAAGGCTTTGCAATCTCAGTCCTGGAAAATGAAAGCCCAGGGTGCAATTGCTATGGCATCAATTGCAAAACAGACCAGCTCTCTAGTCCCTCCATATCTGGGAATGATACTGACAGCATTGCTGCAAGGGCTGGCTGGGAGAACATGGGCAGGCAAGGTAAAGAAACCATCCATGGCTAATTAAATTTATGGTATCCGCAAAGAATTCCAACTTTATCTTTCATTTTCTATTAAAAAAAAAAAAATTGGTGACTTCGCATGACATTTGGTGACAACCAAATTTTTGGTTACCAAAAACAATTTCCTAGCCCTTGGGAAGCTTTGTATAAATTTTGTCTGATGGACTATGTTGTTTCAAAGTATAACCCACATGTCCTGGAATAATGTATAGTAATGCTGGAGATTGATGTATTTATCATATTCACCCTCTCAAGTTATGTCATAAACCAAGCTGTCACCATTTTGTGCCTGTTGACCTCATGAACAGATCAGGGTTGGGCGTATATGAAATGAGCATCAAGGTGAGCTGCTTCTAATCCTGGGTCTGAAGATGCCTATCTTTGGAGCCTGTGAATTAGTAACAGTTGTTAATAACAGGGGCTACAGTAGGGTACTTAGAGTGGGGACTTAGTGGGGGATATGTGGCAACATAAAATGATTTACTTTATATTGTAAAATTCGGCAGTAACCCATGCAGGACTGATGAAGTTGTACTGGACGAGGAGTCAGATTGAGTTCTAACTATCTGGCTGATGCTTCTATCTGCAAACTCTTCGTCAGATCAGTTGGCTGGGGCTTTCTGCTGTGTCTGTTTTAGGAAGTAAAACTTGGTGGAGGTGCTTATTAAACAGTAAAATGCATTAAAGATACAGTGACTCTGTTAGTTGTTGTTGTTGTCACAGTTGTTAATACAGTAGTTTTGTTTGTAGTCATAGTATAGAGAGTGTAAATGACACGCTTGGGCTTCATAGTATTCCCTCATCTTTCTACCCCTTAGGAAGAACTATTGAAAGCCATTGCCTGTGTGGTGACAGCTTGCAGGTAAATGTCCTTTCAATGAAGATGCCATTTCTTCAGCTGGGTCTGAGCAGCAGCCTTTATTAATTATTCTGATGCTTTTGTGTGGATCCTGTAGTGCAGAGCTGGAAAAGTCTGTGCCCAGTCAACCCAGCACAAATGAGATTCTTCAGGCTGTTGTGAAGGAGTGTTGCAAAGAGAATCTCAAGTACAAGATGACAGCAATCAGCTGTGCAGCTGATGTCTTGAAGGCCACCAAAGAAGACAGGTTCTCAGAGTTTTCTGACATCGTCATACCTCTCATTAAGAAGGTAATGACCACCTGTATCCTTTCGGGTCTAGTTTATTCATACCTCTCATTAAGAAGGTAGTGACCACCTGTATCCTTTCGGGTCTAGTTTGTGTTCCAGGCAGGCAAGGCAGAGGTGAAGCAGGGATGGAAGATCACAGAGTGACTGTCAGTTTCCTCTTAAGAAGCGTTCCTGGAGGCTGGGTGCAGGGGCTCGTGCCTGTAATCCCAGCACTCTGGGAGGCCGAGGCAGGTAGATCGCTTGAGCTGAGGAGTTTGAGACCAGCCTGAGCAAAAGTAGAACTCCCCACCCCCACCCCATCTCTACTAAAAAGAAAAAACTATCCAGGCATGGTGGCACATGCTTGTAGTCTTTGTAGTCTTGGCTACGTGGGAGGCTGAGCAAGAGAATTGCTTCAACCCAGGAGTTTGAGGTTGCTGTGAGCTGTGATGATGCCACTGCACTCTACTCCAGGTGACAGAGTGAGACACAGTCTCAAAAAAAAGAAGATAGCTCCGTAGCTACACCTAGCAGCAGAGGCTAGGAAAGGTAGTTTTCATTCTGGGTGTCTATTTGCAGTCATGGGGAAAGGGGGTGGATTCTATAGCAAGTGGACATTTTCTGTCTTGATAAGCTTTGCCTTGCAAGCATCTGCAGAGGCCATACTAGCATCCTGGGGTGGAGGAGCTCAGTGTGCCTTGTGGATTGCCTCTGCCATACACTGGGGGACTTTGCTCAAAAGAAAAAAAGACTTTGGGTTTGGAAAATGGAATATTCAGTTTTAAAGGTTTGAGCTCTAGTTCAAAGAGAAAGGGGTATAATTTACCTGATTATTTGTGAAATGAATTATTTTAAATAGCATTCTTATTTCTTGTGTTGCTACTAATTCGTAGTTGTTTTCTTTCAGTAATAAGGCTGTTTATATATTTTCTGCTAAATGCATAATAATAGCATATGGGTTTGTGAGACTTGTGTTTTAAGTGATTATGCCCCCACGTAGCCGGGCCAGTTACTTCCCTTGACCTCTGTTTATCAAGAAAGATTTTGGATTTATTGTAGATCGTTACTGAGTTTCTTTCATCATTGTCTTATATTATGCTCAAAATATTATATACCCAGTATTTCTCTTTCTGCTTCTGTTTATAAATTTCTTTAAAGTATTTTTCAAATTCATTTAAAGATATGCTATTCCTATTACAAATTCTTCTTACAAATGGGAAAACTTATGGTAGAGAATTTACTGTAGCATTTAACTTTTGGTTAACATCTCATGCTCTTGTACCTGATTGCTTTAATAATATACTTGTAACTTTAAAGAAGAAATAAATAGTTTGCTTTCCTTTTCTTGATGTATCCTAGAACTCACTTGAAAGCATTGGGGTCCGGACAACCAAAAATGAAGATGAGAATGATAAGGAAAAGGAGCTCCAGCTGGAATCTCTGCTGTGTGCCTTTGAAAGCCTGGGCAAAGCCTGGCCCCGAAACGCGGAGACTCAACGTAAGTACCAGAAAGTACATTTGAAGAAGTGCTGTGATCTGAGGTTACTTAATAAGAACAGATTTTTGTATGACAGATTATAATTATTGTTTCTTGTAGAGCTTGACTGATTAATAGTGAGAATTATCCAACAGGAACTTTACTTCAACATGAACATATAATCTCTTTGGTCCTTGTATGTGCTTTACTGGGTTCCTACAGAAGAGTCTTACAGGTTGGGTGGCCTAAACAGCAGACTTTATTTCTCTCCCTTCTGGAGGGTAGGTATCACTAGGTCTGTGCTGATCGGGTTAGTTTCTCAGACTTTTCTCCTTATCTTGTGAATGGCCATCTTGTCTTTACATGGTCTTTTCTTTGTGTCCCAATCATTTCTTCTTAAACAGACCCATTTGACCTCTTTAAAGACCCTGTCTCTCATACAGTTATAGTTTGAGGTACTAGGCATTAGCAATTTGGGGCAAGTGGTTTAGCCCATAACAATCAAGATATATTTTATGTAAATATTTCTTTTTTTTTTTTTTTTTTTAGCTGTGGTTACTTTTTTTTTTTTTTTTAATTAGAGACATTAATATCTAATTATTTGCTAGCTATTATATTGGAGGATTTTGTTTTTAGGAAAATGTAATAGTTTCTTTCTGTGCTTTATCCCTGGAATATTTTGTTTTAATAAACTAGAATTTTAAATATCACTGAGCAACGGCTTGATGGATTGCATTTTTTTTTTTTTTTATTGTTAAATCATAGCTGTGTACATTTGTGCAATCAAGGGGTACAATGTGCTAGTTTCATATACAATCTGAAATATTCCCATCAAACTGTTCAATGTAGCCTTCATGGCATTTTCTTAGTTATTGTATGTAGGCATTTGTATTCTGCATTTAGTAAGTTTCGCCTGTACCCATTCTTTTTTTCCCCCGCTCAGCGGTTTGTTTAATTTCCAAGACTTTGAGTAGATTTAAGAGTACCTCTTAGAATTGATTTTTAGGGTTTGGCGCCTGTGGCTCAAGTGGCTAAGGTGCCAGCCACATACACTTGAGCTGGTGGGTTCGAATCCAGCCCAGGCCTGCAAAACAACAATGATGGCTACAACCAAAAAATAGCCAGGCATTGTGGTGGGCACCTATAGTCCCAGCTGCTTGGGAGGCGGAGGCAGAAGAATTGCTTAAGCCCAGGAGTTGGAGGTTTCTGTGAGCTGTGATGCCACAGGTCTCTACCCAGGGGGATAGCTTGAGGCTCTGTCTTCACTGCATGATTCCTTAGAAGGTGTGGATTCCCACAAAGGTGTGTATTCCCAGCCAGGAGAGAGGTAAGAGGATTTCAGTAACAGTGGAGTGGGGTGTCCCTGCAGGGCAGCTCTGTGGTGGGAGATGCCAGTTCAGACTAGAGCAGCTCAAAAGCCATTAGCAAAGACTTCTTCGGTGAGACAGAATTCACCACCTCACAAAATCTGAAAACACTGTGAACTGTTTTGGTGTTCTTGGACTTGGCACTCAGTTGAGCTGCCTTGGGGAGAGCTTGAGCAGGAGTGTGGAGAACGTTGAGCATTGTCTGGGACCCCAGAATGAGCCACTGAGCTGGGCGAAGTAAGCCATTGTGAAAGAACTCGCCTGTACCCATTCTAAGATGTACCGTAGGTGTGGTCCCATCCATTACCCTACCTCCACCCTAACCTCCACCCTCCCTTCCCCTTCCTTGGCCCTTTCCTCATAGTCTTGTGCTATAGTTGGGTTATAGCCTTCATGTGAAAGCTATAATTTAGCTTCATAGTAGGGCTGAGTACATTGGATACTTTTTCTTCCATTCCTGAGATACTTTGC
>CAUYPK010109334.1:0-17481 GCA_963574355.1 Loris lydekkerianus
GGTGACTGGGAAAATGCCAGGAAGGCTATGTTGAATATTGGGATGAAAATGTGTCAAATGGTTTATGAAGCTAGTATATGATGCCCCATGATCATATCAATGTACACAGCTATGATTTAATAAAAAAAATAAATAAATAAATAAAATAAACAGAATATCAAAGAGTCTAGTGTACATATGAGGCCTTATAGAAAATAATGAAGAATACGGCCAAAGCTTTCCAGTTTTGAATAAAATTATAAATACATAAATTCAATAACTTCAACAATGTCCAAGGAGAAAGCACATCTTAATATATGCAGAAAAGCATTTGATCAAATTCAACATCCCTTCTTAATTAAAATTCTCAATAAACTAAGCACAGAAGGAACATAGGTCAATATAATAAAGGCAATATATGACAAAACCATAGCCCTTAACAGACCATTTTCTGTCAATGGACCAACTAGTGAATGTCTTTGACTCTTTAAATATCATATACATGTTACGAAGTATTTAAAGTGTCTTAGGATAGTCAACAGAGACATTTAAGAAGTAGTATGCCCTACTAGGAGGTGGTACATAGTCCATTCAAAAGGAGGATTGGTCACAAGATCTGTAGTTTCAAAAGAAGAAACAATAAGTATGGTGATAGTAATCATCAAAGCTTTCCTTGAAATGTCATATGCAACTCTAGTCTTGTTATTTCCCAATACAATCTAATAAAAAATGAATAGGAGAGAAAAGAAGTGAGTCACTGTGAACTAATAGCAAATAAAACTGCTTAAACACAGGTTTCTCAAAATTATACCATATTTATGCTCAGTGTTAAGACCATGACCCTTTTTGTTGTTGGTCTGGGACAGCAATGCATCAGCCAAAGAAATCACAATAGAGTAACATGGAATTTACGACTTTGCCCAATTAGGTTTCCTTCTCCCTTCCTTCCTCCCTCCCATCCTATCTTCCTTCACTCCTAAAATAACTCTTGAATATCCACTATGTGCCAGGCACAATACTTCACACCAGCTCAGAACAGGTAAGAAGACATAGACCCTCCCTTCATTCTGCTCACATTTGATTTTATTTAAAACTCAGTTATTATGGCAATTAATTATACAGTGTTTAGTACAAGACTGCATGAGGATTTCCCCTAAAACTATCCTAACACACTAAATTGAACTATACCATAAATTTAAGGATTTCTAAAAAGATAAAGCAATCATAAACACATTATCTTCCCTTTGTCTTTCAGCAATTTCCTATAAACTATTAGAATTAAAATTAAATCTTTCAAAAAAGGTCGGTTTGAACTGTTCCAGTAAATACTACATGGGATAAAAAAAGGAACGGGGAAGGAGAGAGGAGCAAAGGAAAAGAACCCTTTATACCTGCCAAAATTCAGCAGTTGGATGATGTCTTAAAAATCAGTTGTTCTGTACATAGCAATATAATGACAGGGGAAAAAAGTAATTATAATTAGGTGTCTGTTTCAATTCCTCTTTCCACTGTATCAGTATTGAATGTTGTTTGATTTTAGCAAAATATAAGGTCATTGACTACTTAAAAAAATGTAGAAGATTGCTTCTCTGAATGTTTCATATGTTAATATCTAAAAAATGGAAAAGATCTCAATCTCAATCACTTACTAGCCAGTAATTTACAAATTCACAACCTAAAATAACCAGATAAACAAAAAAATAGAATCTGTAGCCTTGATAACATAAAAAAATTCAATAATCTGAAATGCAGAAAAATATGTTTAACTCATACATTAAAAACATGACAATGCTATGGAAACTTACTAAATTTTTCAGTGTGTACATTTATTAATTCTAGACTACCATTAATTAGCTGATCACCTAAAAACAAATTTCTTTTTTAAATTGTTTCTGCTCAGGTACAGTGGGTAATTTACGGATTTAAGTGTTTCTTAAATAAAATATTATCGTTATTATTACCTATAAAGCCCTTTCATTGATATTATCAGTTGTACCTATATTGAGGGTTCATGGATATTCTGATACCTGTACACATGTGTGATGATCACATCAGGGTAACCGGAATCACCTCAAACATTTGTCTTTTCTTTGTGTTGAGAACATTAAAATCATTTGTAGCTATTTTGAAATATATGATAAATTATTTTAACTATGATTTCCCTACTATTCTACTGAATACAAAATTATGGTTAGAAGGAATTATAGATAGAAGGACTACGTATAAGGTCTTAAACACATTAAAATTTGTACCAGAGAATTTCACCCACAAGAAAGTTAAATCACTTTAAAAAGTAGAAACATGATGAAGATAATAAGCAGAAGTGCCTTCCACTATGTGCCCTTGACTAGTTAAATAACAAATAATCTAATTTTGCCTTTTGCTAATTCTATGTATAGATGGCTTTTTAATATAAATGTTTCTTCTCAAGATTCTAATCTTAATATCTTGATTAGAAAAACTGACATACAACTTCTGGGGTTTTTATTTATATTGTTTACATAAAAGAAAAAAACAATAAAAATTTTATGTTGATTCAAAATAAGGACAAATTCAAAAGAATATCATAGCTCTTAATTATATTTTATATTATTTTCCACCTCTGGCATCTAATAAAAGATCCTTAAATGAACATACAATCGTGACTAAAAACAGGTCATTTAGTAATAGGTTCAAAGAACCAGAATGGCTAAGGATATTACTCAGTCATAATCATCAGAAATTCATTACAGCAATAACCTAAACATGAAAAAGAAAACAAATCAAAAGTACTGATATTATACATGTCCCTAAACCACAACACTCTCTGGCCATCAGTTAAATCTGAACAAAACTAATGGAAATACAGCTGAAAATCATACTAAATGATTACATGTTCACAACTACCTGTAATGCTAATCTATGGTTAGATTTTTTTTTCTCAGAAATCATCAAATTTTTCACACTTCCTTCCACTAAAATAAAAGTACTCCAACTACATTCTTTGGCCCAAATATTGAGATACAATTAAAGGATAACTGTGGTATCCTTTTTTTAAATATAGTTCAAGTATAACCACAGAAGCACATACAAAAATGGCCATAAAAACATCAGTTTTTAATCAAGGACAGTTATCTGTAGCATCTTTTATGTTGATTAAAGTATTTAGCATTTAAAATTGATGAAATACCCAGTATGCTACCACATAATACAGCTTTGCTTTCAGGAAATAATATTTTACAGTCATAAATTTACAATTATTCAAAGTTGTTGCTAACACTTAAATCTTATTGTTCTTACACTTTGTTTTGCTTTTTGCATATAATAAAAAGCACAGAAAGTTAATTGATAAAATACAGAAGTCACAGATTTTATTCTGTAGACCAGTGGTTCTCAACCTTCCTAATGCTACGACCCTTTTATACAGTTCCTCATGTTGTGTGATCCCCAACCATAAAATTATTTTCATTACTACTTAATAACTATAAGTTTGCTACTGTTATGAATAGTAATGTAAATATCTGATATGCAGGATGGTCTTAGGCAACCCCTGTGGAGTTGTTCGACCCCCAAAGGGGTCGTGACCCATAGGTTGAGAACTGCTGCTGTAGACCACTAATATATCAACTCATAGACTTTAGCACACAGTATTTGAGATCAAGATGAGTAGATTCATACTCTGACTTTACTATTCTCTAACTTTTCACTATTCTTACATACCATAAATTGATTGCAATATGTAATTTTCCTTTTTTGTTGTTAGTTAAATGTCTCCCAAGCCCCAGAATTCCAGAACTTCTGATGATATTCTCAAAATGTGGAGTTTCCTAAAACGTGGTATTTCCGTTTAGTCTATTAAATATCCCAATCACAACTAGTAAATATAACTGTAGTATCTTTTAAAATTTCATCTCTCCATCTCAACTTCACTTAAATATTGGAAAATATTATCAAAGATGTCAAAAGTCTCCTGATTGTAATTAAGTTTTGTATATGTGTGTCCATATGAAGTGTGAAGTCAGGCACATTTTCCATATGGTCTGTATTGTGTTTGACAAATTTTTTAAGCCTTTACTCTATTCTAGTTTGCCCCTTTCTCGTCTCTCTTCCTTACACCCTAACTCCCCTTTTAAATAACACTACACATTAACACACTTCCTTACACCCTAACTCCCCTTTTAAATAACACTACACATTAAATGTGTCCATTAAACCCATTCCCACATACAAATTTCTTCTTGACTATACACTACCCTTGGCATCCTCCTGGTTAGTCCCAGCATATCACCTTTCTTTGTTAAGTTTTTTATTTAATTAACATAAGGCTAGCAATCTATGAGAGTTCACCTAAACAAACTTTCACAACTCTTTCTGTTTACCATTCTGTAGTTACCCTTTGCTTACACATAATTTTCTTGGCTATCTACTTCAAATATCCTTATTCCTCAACTGAAAATGTTACCTCCATAATTATAAATTATAATATTGATAAAGGACAGGTGGTGCCCAGTCAGCTCAGTGGAGCTGGGGGAGGGAGGGCTGCAAACCAGCTGTCTCCGCCTTGGCAGTATTGGTGCAGTGGCAGCGAGCAGAGGAACCAGAGGCTCCAGTAGCCAGAGGGGCCAGACAACTGCTGGGAGATCCAGCACCTTAAGTTTCCCTCCCCTTCCACTTACCCCTGAACAGGGAACCCCCCATTTCCTAGGCCTGGTCAATTTCATGTAAGTTTCCTAGACCTGGGAATGAAAGGGATTGTAACCATTCATTTGTGACCCAGACACGACCCAGACATGACCCAGACACGCTAAATGTAACTACAGAGGGTCCTACGTAACTACAGAGGGTCCCAGACACACTAAATGTAACTACAGAGGGCCCCATGCGACTATATATACCCCTGGACAAAGAGCCCAGAGACAGAGAGAGGGAGAGCTTTTCTCTCCAGACTTGGGTTTTCTCTCCCTGCCAGGAGTTTTGGTGTTTTTGTATTCTTTTCTGTGAATAAATCTTGTCTTATAAATCTGTGTTCCACAGATTCATTCTTCAAATCACTGAGACCAAGAACCTACTGAAGAGGAAATTCCGGTATCAATATGGGCAATTTATTATTATCACTTATTGTTATTATAAGTGCTAATATCAGTAATATTATTAACATCATTACTAGCTCCTACAAGGATACAAAAGTATTTTGTGTCTCATGGAGCACAGCATTACTCCTTTTTCTGATCAGTGTATCTTAGATTTTGATGAAGATATTTGATAAACCTTTTTATTATATAGCTATACCATAATGGCTTACAAAGGCAAACCTGGTGATATGATAAGCTCAGTCTATCAAAGAACCCTATAAAGTTTCAGATGATAAGTTTGTCCTTAAGAAGTCAAAACACAATTTTGAAAACTAGTCAAACATCTAAAATATTCTTCTAGGCCATGCACAGTGGCTCATAACTATAATCCTAGCACTCTGGAAGACCGAGGTGGATTGCTTGAGCTCAGAAGTTTGAGGCCAGCCTGAGCATGAGTGAGACCCCCAAGAGTGAGCTGGACATTGTGGCAGGCACCTGTAGTCTCAGCTAGCCTCAGGATGATTCTGAATTTCATCTTCAGTAGGTTCTTGGTCTTGTCCAGACCACAGATCAGTGGTAAGAGAGGATTTATTTACAGAAAAGAATACAAAAGACACCAAAGCTCCCAGTAGGAGAGAAAAGCTCTCTCTGTCTCTGTCTGTCTGACACCTGGCTTATGGGGATAGATATATAGTCATATGAGGCTCTCTGTGGTTACATTTAGCATGTCTGGGAACCTCTGTAGTTACCTTTAGTGTGTCTAGGACCCTCTGTAGTTACATTTAGTGTGTCTGGGTCACAAATGAATGGCTACAATCCCTTTCATTCCCAGACCTAGAAAACTTACATGAAATTGACCAGGCCTAGGAAAGGGGGGGGTTCCCTGTTCAGCTGTAAGTGCAAGGGGAGAGAAATCTAAGGTGCTGGTGTCTCTCCTGCAGTTGTCTGGCCCCTCCAGCTCCTGGAGCCTCCTGGGAGGTGAGGGGGACCCGCCTATCCTCCAGTCTGCTTGTTCTTCTGATCGCTGCACTGTACCAACACCACAAGGTGGAGGCAACCAGTCTGTGCCCCCCAGCTCCACAAGCTGGCTGTGATGCCACTTGTCCTGTATCAAGGAGGCTGAGGCAAGAGAATTGCTTAAGCACAAGAGTTTGAGGTTGCTGTGAACCATAACGCCACAGCACTCTACCAAGGGCGACAGAGTGAGACTATTTCTAAATAAATAAATATTTTTCTACACAATTTTTCCAACTATCAAGAACCTCTGAGTATATTCCTGACTGAACTAGATGTTTTGACATCATGTAGATAGCCTCATAAACTAAAGCAGGAAGGAAACATCCTGGGTAGTGATCATAGTAGGACTCAAATACCTCTATGAATTCTAATTTCTGGTAAAAACTTTAAGGTACCAAATAATTTAATTTCCAACTCTCCAATATCCTGTGTTCATAAACCAACTGTCCTGAGATTCATCTGGAAAACTACCTGGATACCAGCTGGAAATTTTTAAACCTTCCATCTGCTAGATATTCTCCAAAAAGACATCCTACCTCTTTCTGTGCCCAGTCTTCAAAAGACATCAAGGACTGCTCTCATACTATTCAAGTCCTACTGACCAAGGCCTAGGTGAAAGGATCATTTACAAAGAACAAAGCTATTCACTATGAACAATAATCACTTCTCTGCAGCCAAGAATTTAGTCAGATTTCTCGTTCATCCATTTGAGAATTTTTGCCAAAAGCAAAAACCTCACTTCTCTGTATCTGTTCATTCTCGAGACTTCCAACATTCTAAAACTGAAGGGGTTGTACTCCAGTAAACTGAGAAAGCAAGGCTAAGGCCTTTGTTTTTCAACTATGATTAGACAAATGCTTTAGTCCAGAGATTGAATGAACCTAGTTCTGAAACCTAATCCTCATGAGCAAACTAGCCTGTTTAGCAATACAGTAAGTGTACCCTCTTCTGATTTTCCATATGGAACTCCAATTAAAAAAATGAGAATTCTCAGCTAAATAGCAGCTTTTTCTTTCAAAGAAAAAAACAAAGCCCCTCTCACAGTGCTTACATTTGTGATACATCTGTAAAAAGTGATTTTTTAGCATCAGAAAGCATTTTAATTGTAGTAAACTGAACAATGCTGAAATTGTTTGAAGAGAAGATTAAATTTAATGAAATTCACAAACAACCCCTTTTAGAAAGTAACAACAATTTTTTGAACATTAAAGAGGAGCTCATTATATCAAGACAACTCCACTGTAAAAAGCAGTCTGACTTCAATCACTGCATATCTGCATGTTAATGAACTTGCTGTATAAAGCAGGGAATGAACAGAAAAAGTAATAGGAAGACTATCTTAATGCATATTTTCTAGGAAGAAAAAAATCTCCTTTAATCAATAAAACACCTTTCCACTCGTACCTTAATAGTATCTGAAACTCTCGCAAGCAACACAAAAGGAAGATGATACTTGAAAGTTTAAGACGTTACACGGCTTGCACTTTCTTGCAGTGTTCACATGCTGTCAGCATCACAGTTCCAAAGACTTTCAAGTTTCAACAGACAGATACAGGCTAGTACAAAGTCTTTGTCATAATAATTTCATTGCTGTCCCCTGATCAAACACAGACAAATCTGAAACTGAAAGTGAGAGCCAACCAGTGACCTTTGATTAGAACCACAAGCCTAGGTTTTCATAAAATGCCTCATTCATTGCTCTTCGGTGCCAACAAGGAAGGTGTGTTGTAGATCGAAAAGAGCAGTCGCTACACTATTTATACTCATACAATGATTTCCATTATTCACAACTGGAATTTGTGATTGTAGCAAGTGAGACACAGGTGCCTTAAAAATAGGAAAATCAAAACACAAAAATGCAGCTTTCTCCCTTTACCTTTTCCTCCCAGTTACTTGTACTAGTTTTCATGCCTTACTAATCATATTGTACTAGTCCTTCCAAAACTGTAATTTGCACAATATTTGTTTGTTGCTATTAGAATCTAAGGAATGTTGGCAATATTTACTTTTGAACTCGTGATTTTCCTAGGTTATCAGTACACCATTCAAATGAATGTCTATAAAGTTTAATTAAAATAAAAGCTTGAAATTTAGGTTTGTTTTGCTCCTTTTTTTTTCAGTCAAGGGAAAAAAAGGGTTTCCATCTATAGCCATAGTTAGCACTTTTTGATGTCTAAAATCAAACTTCCCTCAAGAGCAATACCTCAAGAAAAGGCAAGTCAAGTCCAATTTTCATGAGTTAGATGCTGGCAATGGTAGAAAGGGTAGAGAAGTTCTCAAAGTCAATCCATTCAAAATGGTGTGGGAATTCACACAAAGAAATTGTTAAAGCCAGTTAAAATTGGAAACTAGAATGCTCAGGAACCTGAAAGCTCTACAATGCCTGTCTTTACAGTGAGTGATCTCTTTAAGCCATGACACTAAAATATTCCAACTCTTTTTTTTTTTTTTTTTTTAAATCATATCTATGTACATTGGTATGATCGTGGGGCATCATACACTAGTTTCACAGACCGGTTGACACATTTATATCACACTGGTTAACATAGCCTTCCTGGCAATTTCACAGTTCTTCTGTTGAGACATTTACATTCTACATTTACTAAGTTTCACATATACCATTGTAAGATGCACCACAAATGTATTCTCACCAATCCCCTTCCTTCCACCCCCCTCCCCCCTCCCTTCCCTCCCTTTCCCCCCTCCCCCTATTCCTAGGTTGCAAATGGGTTACAGCATTCATGTGAAAAACCTAAATTAGTTTCATAGTAGGAGTGAGTACATTGGATACTTTTTCTTGCATTCTTGGGATACTTTACTAAGAAGAATATGTTCCAGCTCCATCGCTCTTCGCAGATGATATGATTGTATACCTGGAAAACACTAGGGATTCCAACTCTTACTATAAGAATGAGTTTCATATGTAATTGCCAGTGTTATTGCTAGTACCTAACACTATGCCTGAATTAATAAAGCAGGTGCTTGGTATTACATATATGCATTTATAATATTACATGTATATATTACATGTATTTCCATATAAATACCATATATATGTAAAATGAATAATAAAGTGTGAGACTATAAATTCAATAGGGTGAAATGGCAGTAAGGATTAGAAGGGTAATCCGAGGAAGCAGTCTACATATAATTCAAATTGGAAGGAAGGATGAAAAGAAAGAAAACAGGAAGAAGAAAGAATAGGGCAGAGACTAAAGAAGGGAACTAAAAAGGGAGGGAGGAGAGAAGAGAAATAGTCTACAAAATCATGCTATCTTAAGACTGAAATGAAATGTCACAATTCATCCTCCATCATTCCACTGACTTTTGGGCACCACAGTCTGCTCAGTAGCCAGAACTTCTGTCAACAACCACAGCTGTGCTGCGTTACCCACTGTAAATAAACGGCTACACACACACTCTGACAAATCCTGAGATATGACTATAAGGACTTAGCTTAGGCAAATAGAAAATCCATGACTTCATTTACTTGTCAAATCAACTAACTCAAAGAACTTAAAGCTCATGAGGGTAGTGACTTGGTTCTATCTCATATGCTGCTATATCCCCAGGACTTAGATCAGTGCTTGACTAGAACAATAGGCACCTTACAAAAATTGCTTAAAACTTATATTGTTGAGATCAATATTTGTGGGTCTCTGGGTAGACCATAATTTAGGGTAGTAGTTCTTCAGGGGCCACCAAGGTCAAAATTTTTTTATAAATAAGGATAATAATGTAATTTTCCCTTTTCATTCTCATTCTTTTGCAAGTATATGGTGGAGTTTTCCAAAGGTTGCATAATATGTCATTCCTTTGAAGATTGATGTGTTCTTGTGTTTTAAATTTTCTAATACGGAGACTTCAAATTCTGGGAAGATGAAGTAGAAGTACTTTTCTCTGTTCCTTCCTCCAAATACAACTAAAAATCCTGGACATCATACATAAAGCAAGTATTAAGAAAACTCTAAAAGCTAGAAAGAAGGCAGACTGGCTAGAGAACTCAGAACCTGAGGAATGACACTATGGTGAATTTCCTAGGTTTCCTTTTAGCCTCCTATATATCAGATCTCAAGCTAAAGGAGCCAGGAATCTAGACACACCAATAGACACAGACAAAAAGTTCCAAGGAAAGTCTCTCTCTAACCAAAGGACCAGGAAAGAGGCAGATCTTAGTAAAACAGAAAACTTTTAGAAAATAACAACTCTACCTCTAGGATAAACATTGCAGAAAAAACTGTGGCTCCACGCTGATCCACTCAAACAAAGATCAGTGGCTAACCTACAATTACACTCTCTCATGTCTTTAATGAGGCACCCGACATCCATCCCAAACGATGTCAGAAAAGGTAAAGTAGTGATCTGGAACTTTTACCCCTACCAGCCTGTTATAGCCCTCTTGCCTGCCCCTACCTCTGGCCCCAGTTTCCCTCCCACTCCCCCAGAATGATATCTGGAAATGACTAGCAGAAACTCAAAACTTTCACCATTGGCCAGTGATAACAAGGCCACTTCCACTGTAATGTCAGTGAAAATCCCCTGGGAAGCTAGAATATCCCCCCCCAACAAGCAGTAAAAAGAAGCCCCAGCCCCTCAGGTAGGGAACCTAGACTTCTATATCCACCTAGCAGTAAAAAGGTAGCAGCATCACTTCCAGTACTGAAGCAGTATCAAGGAAAACCAACTAAAACAGAAAGTTTACACAAAAACAAGAGTGTCATAATATTCATAAAACAAAAATGCACAGGTTTCATGTAAAAATCACTGTCACACTAAGAACTAGAAATATCTCAAATTACAAAAAAGTTAATCAACAGATGCCAACACCAAGACATTAGAATTATCTGACAAGCATTTTAAAGCAGCTATGATAAAAATATTTAAATGAACAACTACGAGCACATTTGAAACAAATGAAAAAATAGAAAGCCTCAGAAAGGAAAGAGAAGATATAAAGAAGAAACAAATGAAAAATTTTATACCTGAAACTACAATAACTGAAATAAAAAGCTCAACAGAGACGCTCAATTGCAGAATGGAAAGGACAGAATCAGTGAGCTAGAATATAGAAACATAGAAATTATCCAATATAAACAACAAAGAGAAAATGGGCTTCAAAAAAATGAACACAGTGCCATAAATCTTTAGGATAATATATTGCAAAAAATGTATATAATATTCATATCATTTGAGTCCTGGAGGACAGAACAAAGAAGGTGAGGCTGAAACAGTACTCAAAGGTAAAATAACTAAAAACATCTAAATTCTAGTCAGAGACATTCGTAAACCTACAGATTCACGAAGCTGAGCAAATCCCAAACAGGATAAATTTAAAGAAACTCATATGAAGACACATCATAAGTAAACTTTCAAAAACATAAAACAAACAAAAAAAAAATCTTGAAAGCATCCAGAGAAAAATGACATCTTACCTATAGAAGAAAAGCAATTCAAATGACAGCAGATTTCTCATCAGAAACCACAGAAGCCAGAAGGAAGTGGCATAATATTTTTCAAGTGCTAAAAAAAAAAATGACTTGTCAACCCAAAATCATATAAACAATGAAAACTATCCTCTAGGAATGTAGGGGAAATCTAAAAATTCTCAAATTAAGGAAAACTAAGAAAGCTGATCACCAGCAGACCACCCTAAAAAAAATATGGCTAAAGGAAGTTCTCTAAACCAAAAGAACACAATAAAAGAAGAAATGTTGAAACATCAGGAAGAAATAACAAGATAAGTAAAATATGGTAACATGTATAAATACAATAGGCTTTCCTACTCCTCTTCAATTCTCTAAATTATGTCTGATGCTTAAAGTAATTTGCCTAATGTGTTTCCAAACCTACTGAAATACAAGCGACATCTCTTTAAACTCACTTTCAAAGTCCAAGTAAGATATAAAAATCATTACTACCAACCTTTAAAATATTTAATTTTCATGTGTCCTAGGGGAGTTAGGATCCCATCCTCTTGATAACAAATTCTGGAAAATGAACAACACTATGATTATTGCACTTTAGTCAGCCTAAGGTGTCTCTGGTAAACTCATTATGATTTCTTACTGAGGGAGAAGAAATTAAGCCAGCAAAGCCTACTGTATCTCACCAAACCCATCACTTTTCCTACAGTTTTCAGAGATTCCCCACATCTCTGACTTTAAGAAACCAGTCATCAAAATAGCACCTGACACACCCACTAGAGTAGCCTTTTTTCTTTTTGTAATGGAAATTAAATGTTGACAGGGATATAGAGAAATTGGAACCTTCATACATTACTGGTGGTAATGTAAAATGATGCAGCTATGGTGGAAAACAGTTTGGCACTTCCTCAAAAAGTAAACCATGACATTATCATATGACCCAAGAATTCCACTCTTAGGTATATTTCCAAAAGAACAGAAAACATGTGTTCAAACAAAAACTCATACATGAATATTCATAACAGCACTATTCATATAGCCAAAAGGTGAAAACAATCCAAATGTCCATTAACAGATGAACAAATTATTCATAAAATAGAATATTATTCACTCATAAAAAGGAATGAAGCACAGGTAGAGCATCTCAAATCTGAAAATCTGAAATCCAGAACACTCCAAGTTGTTAAAATACTACCCAAAGTGACCTACAGATTTAATTCAACCCCCATTAAAACACCAATATCATACTTAGAAGAACTTGAAAAAATATTTCTTCATTTTATACAGAACTATAAAAAAAAACCAAAGAGCTAACACAATTTAAGAAATAAAAACAAATCTGGAGGCATCATGTAACCAGAGTTCAGGTTATACTATTAATATAAGTCTATAGTGATCAAAACAGCATGATGTTGGCATAAAAACAGAGACATAGATCTGTGGAACAGAATAGAGAACCTAGAGATGAAACTAGTCTCATATCGCCACCTAAACTTTGATAAACCAAACAAAAGCATACACTGTGGGAAAGATCTCTATTTAATAAATGGTGCTGGAGAACTGGTTAGTCACATGTAAATAAATCTAAGACACAAAATGATAAATACTCTAAAAGAAAGTGTGGGGAAAACTCTTGATATTAGCCTGGAAAAGAATTTATGAAGAAGATCCCATTGGCAATTGCACCTACACTAAAAACAAATAAATGAGACCTGATCAAGATAAAAAGCATTTGCACAGTTAAGGACTCAATCAACAAAGCAAACAGACAACCTCCAGAATGGGAGAAGATATTTGCATGTTATGAATCTGACCAGAATTTGCAAACAACTCAAGGAAGTAAGAAAAGAGCAGACAACCCCATTTATCACTGGACAAGAGACACGAATAGAATTTTTTCCCAAAAGGATAGACAAATGGCCAATAAACACATAAGGAAATGATCATCATCCCTAAGCATCAGAGAAATGAAAATCAAAACCACCCTGAGATATCACCTAACCCCAGTGAGAACAGTCCACATCACAAGGTCCCAAAGCTGCAGATGCCGACATGGGTGCAGAGAGGGGAAACACATATGCACTGCTGGTGGGAATGCAAGCTAATACAGCCTTTTTGGAAAGAAGTATGGAGAATCCTCAAAGAGCTAAAAATAGACCTTCCACTTGATCCTGAAATCCGATTACCAGGTGCCTACCCCAGAAGAAAAAAAAAATCATTTTATCATAAAGACATTTGCACTTGAGTGTTTCCAGCAGCTCAATCCACAATCACAAAGATGTGGAAATAACTCAAGTGCCCATCACCTCATGAATGACTTAGTAAACTGTGGTATATGTATACCACGGAATACTATTCAGCCTTAAAGAAAAATGGAGACTTTGCATCTTTTGCATTTACCTGAATGGATTTGGAGAACATTCTCCCTAGTAATGTATCTACAGAATGGAAAAGCAAGCATCCCATATTCTCAATACTAATTTGAAACCAGTAGATTAACAACTACCCACATGAGAGAAGAACACAAATTCAAGAAAGGGAAAAGGGGAGCAGAGGAGTTTGGTAAGTTCCCGCCTAATGGGTATAATATAGGGGTATATGGGACACTTCCTCAGTGAAGGACTTAACTACAACTCAGACTTTACCTTACAAATGCAAACAATGTACCTAATCCTATGTGCTCTCATATTAATCCAAAATTTTAAAATAAAATCTGCAACATTTTGGGTACCCACATGATACCACAAGTGCAAAATTCCACACCTGATCTCATGTGGTGAGTCAATGTTAACACTGTAGAAAAAGTGCCTATGTATGACATAGTGAAAATGTATAATGGGCTTACTGAAGCAGCACGCATTTATCATAACAGAACAAGAAATCACCTTAGTTTGTAAAGTCAAAGAGAGACAAGGCAATGACTCTGGAGGAGACATTTAAGAAAGCCAACCAGCTTCATCCTTAGAGCATCCACTTCCTGGTCCTTCAACTATTTCTTATGTTTCTTCTCATCCCAAAATAATCAAAACACAGCATCATAGGTAGAAACTGGAAGACTGCTATTGTTGTTGTTGCTGCTGTTTACTAACTGATACAGTTATTCTGCTGATATCATTGTGTTGCTTACTTACCCTGACATATTACTTTTTTCCCTGTATTAAAGGTATGTTATATTTTTTAACTGTTAAGCACTTGTGTGTGAATATGATAAGAAAATGATTACTTATCAGTGGCATATAAATTCAGGGTCAGAAATGATAGCAATGCCAAACATACCATTCATGGTTTCATGCACAAAATTATTAAATCACTGTACAATGCAGCACATGGTGACTCGTGCCTGTAATCCCAGAGCTTTGGGAGGCCAAGACAGAAGGATAGCTTGAGCCCAGGAGCTCAGCCTGAACAACATAGCAAGATTCCATTTCTACAAAAATAGAAACACAAAAACAAATAAATACATAAAAATAAGTTTGCCAGATACACATTTGTAGTCCTAGCTACTAGGAAGGCTGAGGCAGGAAGATCACGTGAGTCTAAGAGTCCAAGATTACAGTGAACTATAATCATGGCACTGCACTCCAGCCTGAGCAACAGAGTTAGACCCTGGTATACATATAAAACATAAATGAATTTCATGTTTAGATTTAGGTCCCATCCCCAAGATATCTCATTAGTATATGTAAATATTTCAAAATCCAAAATTCAAAATACTTCAGGTGCCAGGTATTTCAAACGAGGGACATACTCAAACTGTACTGACATGTGCTACAACATAGATGAACTTAGAAAACATTGTGTTAAGTAAAAATAAACCCATACACAAACAGTTACACGTGTAAGATTCCATTTATATGAAATTCAAGAATAGAATAAATCCATGAGACAGAAAGAAGATTGGTGGTTACCAGGTGCTAGGCAGGAGGGAAGAATCAGAAATAACTGTTTAATAGGTATGGGGTTTTCTTTTCAGGTGATGAAACTGCTTTGAAACAAGATAGATGTGGTGTTTGCATATCATTGTGAAAGTACAAAATGCCAATGAACTGGTCATTTTAAAATAGATAATTTTAAAAGTTTACACATCTTACCTCAATAATTTAAATAATGTGAAAATAAGGATATATGGATGTGACCTTCAGGCAATGGAGTGAATTAAAAAATTCAAACTGAATACAATAAGTATCAGAGAACCCTACACTCTGTCAGCATTCCCTCTAATGTGCTCCAACAACCTCTGTCCGTTACTCCATGAAAGGATTCCTAACATTATAAAATCTAGAAATATTTTTATACTTTCACCTTGCCCACCTTCACTCCCCCAACATATCTTTTACCTCTACCCTCCTTCTTTCTTAACCCCTTTTAATCTCCCCAACTTGTGAGTTTATTCAGGGCAGTAACCATTTATTTTTCATTTTTATATTCTTGATGCCCAGCACAATGTATATGCTAAATTTGCTAAGTGAATGAAAGAAGAAACAAATTAAAAAGTGCAAGGTAGATTGGCATGCAAGCATCACACAAATTGAAGGACTTTATAAAATTATCTTTTGCAACTTGAGTTGGAATTTGTTATATCAATAAACTCCACTCCCAGATATTTGTTGATTTTTTTAACATGCCAAGCTGATTGCAATTTTTTATGACTTTTGAAAAATTCTCAAAAAAAAACAACCCTTGAAATTCAAATTAATTTCAAATTCCTTAATTTTTTTATTTTTAGTTTTTTAATTTTTTTTAATTTTTAAAGACAGTGTCACTCCTCTGCCCTAGGTACACAGCCATTGCGTCATCAAAGTTCTTGGCAACCTCAAACTCTTGGGCTCACGCAGTCCTCTTGCCTCACCCTCCCAAGTAGTTGGGACTACAGGTGCCCAACACAATGCCCAGCTCATTTTTCTATTTTTAGTAGAGACAGGGTCTTGCTCTTGCTCAGGCTGGTCTCCAACCTCCTGAGCTCAAGCAACCTACCCACCTCAGCCTCCCAGAGTACTTGGATCACAGGCATGAGCCACTGCACCCAGCCAATTTCCTTAATTTTTAAATAAATAAATGCATCTTGGCAGGTTTTTTTTAATTAAAGAATATCTCAAGACTTAAAAAAAAAAAAAAAAAAGCAAAATGCCAGTAAAATGGTAAAAGCTCACTTTATTAGCTAGTGCTCTCCTTTTTTTTTTTTTTTGAAACAGGGTCTCAGCACTCTTTCGCCCAGGCTAGTGTACAATGGTATCATCACAGGTTACTGCAACCTCCAACTTCTGGGCTCCAGGGATCTATCAGCCTCCCAGGTAGCTGGGACTATAGGTGCACCAAGACATCTGACTGATCTTTTTATTTTTGTTGTTGTTGTTGCCCCAGCTGGTCTCAAACTCCTGGGCTCAAGCTATCTTTCCTCCTTGGCCTCCCAATGTGCTGAAATTACAGGTATGAGCCAGTGTACTCTCCCTTACTGTTGTCCATTTAAAAAGCAAAGAAATGGGTGGAGGAAGGGTAATTGGTGGGACCACACTTACGGTGCATCTTACAAGGGTACATGTGAAACTTACTATATGTAGAATATAAATGTCTTAACACAATAACTAAAAAAATGCCAGGAAGGCTATGTTAATCAGTTTGAAGAAAATATTTCTAATTATATATAAAACCAGTGCATGGTGCCCCATGATTGCATTAATGTACATACACAGCTATGTTTCAATAAAAAAAAAGCAAAGAAATTTGAATATCAACCAAAATATTTTTTAATTTCCATACAATTATGTGTTAAGATAAATTATTTTAAACATAAGAATTATCAAAAATGATAACTAAAAATATCACCACTTTAACTATTTCCACCAAAAATTAAAAAAATATATAAATGATATGGTTTTTCACCCTACCTTCTTCCCCTGCTACCCTTATTTACCCTTCACCTTTGGGCCCTGTATCCCCAAAAAAAAAGGTTAGAGGCAGTTAAATCAGGTCGAGGTCCAATATCACCGGCTCATTAACCAAGAATCTAACTA
>CAUYPK010109337.1:0-16333 GCA_963574355.1 Loris lydekkerianus
CTGTTAGAGTTTCTATTATAAATTGAGGTGCATTTTGGTTGGATGCATAGATATTAATAATTGAAATCTCATCATATTAAATATTACCCTTAACAAATATGAAGTGACCATTCTTATCCTTCCTTACTTTTGTTGGTTTAAAGCCTATTGTATCTGCAAATAGAATTGCAACACTGGCTTTTTTCTGATTACTATTTGCCTGAAATATGGATGACCATCCTTTCACCCTGAGTCTATATTTGTCTTTTAAGGTAAGATGTGACTCTTGTATGCAGAAAATATCTGGCCTGAGTTTTTGTATCCAGTCAGCTAACCTGTGCCTCTTTAGAGGACAGCTTAAGCCATTTACATTAATGGAGAATATTGATAAGTCTGGTAAAATTTTGGGTATCGAATTTTTTGAAAGTCCAGTGGACATTTTTAATCCTTTTGTCACTGTGGAAGTTGGAGTTTGATCAAAAGTTTCTGAGTGAGTTTACTTTTGTGGGAGAGGATTGGGCTGGTCATTATGGAAGATAGGTCTTTGAATATCCTGAAGAGCTGGTTTGGTTATGGAAAATTTCTTGAACATTTGAATGTCATTAAAGTATTTAATTTCTCCATCATAAATGAAATTCAGTTTAGCTGGATATAGGATCCGGGGTTGAAAGTTATTTTGCTTTAGGCAATTAAAAGTTGGTGACCATCCTCTTCTGGCTTGAAAAGTTTCAGCAGAGTGATCTGCAGTCATTCTAATATTCTTCCCTTTGGAGGTAATGGATTTCTTACGTCTGGCTGCTTTAAGAATTTTCTCCTTCATATTAACTTTAGTGACGTTAATTATGATATGCCTGGGGGATGTCTTATTGGGATTGAGTTGTGCTGGGGTTCTGAAACTGTCTGCTATTTGAATTTCAGAATCTCTTGACATGTATGGAAAATTCTCTTTCATAATTTTATGGAGAAGGGCCTCTGTGCCTACTGAGGCCACTTCATCACTTTCAGGGATTCCAATGAGGTGGATATTAGCCTTCTTCGAATTATCCCAGAGCTCTCTGAGAGAATGATCCGTTTTTGCTCTTCATTTGTCTTCCTCTTTGAGAGTTTGGGAGCATTCAAAGGCTTTGTCTTCAATGTCAGAAGTCCTTTCTTATGCTTGCTCCACTCTGTTACTGAAGGATTTTACTATATTTTTCAAATCTTTAAGGCTGCAAATTCTTGCTTCAGTGCATCAAAATCTTTGGTGGTTTTGTCTTTAAATTCGTTAAATTCTTGAGACAACTTTTTAATTTCTCCTCGAATTTCTAATTCCGACCTTTGAATTGCTCCTTGAATTTCTAATTCCAAATTTTCCTCCATTCTTTTAATCTTGTTTGCAATCCAAATTCTGAATTTGATTTCTGACATCTTCGCCAGCTGTTTATGAATGGGATCTTCAGTTACATCTGCCACATCTTTCCTTGGGGGCGTTGATCTATTCTGGTTATTCATGTTACTAGATTTTTTCTGCTAATTTTGCCCCATGATTGTTTTACACCATTTGATTTTTCCCCTGGAGCTTTGTCGAGGACCCGTACATTGCTATGGCTGAGAAACTGGGGACCTGTTTGGTGTGGTGGGGCTAGGTGGTTCTGTCTTGTTTTCAGTTGGTCTCTGTTCGACCCTAGTGAAACAGTTACTCTGGGTTGAAGTCTCAGCTGTGAAGAAATACCAGCAATTAAGTCACCCCATTCCACACAGGCAACAATTGGAAAAGGAAAATCAAACCTTCCTACAACCACACACCCAGGGCACCACTTGAATAGTCCTCAGGCAATTGGATCAGTTCAAAAGGTCCAAACCAATTGTCTCAGTCAGCACCTGTCTCAGGTGGGAGAGGTTAAAATGTCTCTGGCATCTGGATCGCAGGGGTCTGGTGACTACTCAGATATGGCTTGCTCTGGTGCTCTGTGGAGTCAGGAGGACCCACCCAGCAAATAGATCAGTCTGGGAAGGTTGATGCCTCCTTCCCCACCTTGCACCTCTGTCACACACAGTCACTGATAGCCTGGCAGTTGCCTGTAGTGAACAGACACTCCAGGGGTTGCACCTGCCTGAATCACAAGGAAATCTATTTCTGCTCAGCCAGGCTGCTGTGTTCTGCCTCTATCTAACAGGGGGAGGTGAGGCCTGACCACCTAAGGTGCTTGATGGAGGCTGTGGGGTGTTCACTAAGTTCCAGCCCTATCCCTGATTGCTATTACTGACAGAACAGAACAGAACAACTTTGCAGGAATTTGTTTCTGTCCCTGATAAATTCCCCTGCAGAGGAGGAGCTGTTTTGAGTTCCCAAAGCCTGTGCCTCAGGCCCTGTCTTTGCTCCTGTAGGTTTGTATTCAGTTACCTGTCAGTTCTAGCCTCCAGTCTTCCTTTGTCTATAGGCTGATGATCCCCTGAGGGTCAGGTGCACCTTAGGCTCAGTAAAGCTGTTCTCTGGGTCAGCCCTGCCCTGGGGACTTCCCGGCTCTGCATGTGCATTTCTTATCCCTGTGCTCCACCCAGGCTGGTACTGCTTCACCCTTTACTCAAGGGGCCTGTGTTTCAGTCTCAGATTGGTTCTGTGGTGGTTGCCACCTGAGTAGATGTGTGGCCTCCTCTGGTTGCCCAGGAAGACAGGGGATGTGGCTTCGGAATATCTGGGAGTGAGCGCTATTTTTGCCAAAGCACGGCTGCTGCTCTGTGCCTAGGGGCACTGCTGCTCTGGTGTGGTTCTCTCTCAGCCAACCGTCCTCTCCTCACTCTCATGCCATAGAGTCAGCACTGACCACCTGTAGTTTAGGCTCTGTCCATACCCCTTGAGAAATCACTGAAGAATCTGGACTCCTGGGCGACAGGCCTCCAGACCTCAGAGTGAGAGTGAGGGGAGTGCTGGGAACTCAGAGTTGCAGGTAGTGAATACATACAGTTTTATACAGTTTTATGCCTGGCAGGAGAATGCTGTGGCACCCTAGTAGGGGAGGTAGGTCCAGTTTTTAGAGGGTCTCTCCCGTGGAGTGTAGTGGGAGGATCTTTGAACTCTGCTGTTTTGTTTGTGGGCACTCCGAGCCATTCTCATGGGGGAGGGGACTCCCATCCGCTTGGTGATGGATTTTGTACCTTTTTGTTTGTATCCTTGGGGTTGCAGCTTGCCTCAGCGGGGTTGATGTGCATTCTTCAACCTTCTCTCTTGGTGCAGCTTAAATCCACCAGGTTACTTGCTAAATTTCTGTCCTTTAACTCTCCTTCTGGACGGGAGCCTCTGTGGAAAGGTGGCTTCAGTCAGCCATCTTGTCTCCACCCCCCCTCCCCCAAATATATTTTGTTTTCTAAGCATCTATCACCAATTGTTCCCCAAGCACTCCACCAGAACCATAAATTGCTTCCCAGTGGGGTCAAACACATCACCATCAGTTCTCCTTTCTCCCATTACACACTCCCCAGTACCCTTCTGTCACTTGCTTTAATCTGAAAAGGCTACGAAGGCCCATTCCAGAGCTGTTGTCTCAGGATTTGTCTTCATGATCCTTGGGTTCCCTTTGTACCAGGTTACCTAGAAAACCACTGATTGCCCTTCATTATCTATTCAGTCCCCTGTTTCTCCATAGTAGATGGAGTAGAGATGGTAACATGGCTGCTGATATTGTAAATAAATTCTACGTTTTCCAGCTTTTCTTATTCAAGGTGTGGCTACATTCTGGCCAACGGAATATGAGTAGAAGTGTTATGTGACAAATTTTGGGAACTCTACTTAAGAAACAAGTTGAATGTGTTTTTCTGTTCCCCTCTTCTTTGAAACTCCTTCCATTCTGTTACTTAGAACAAAGATGCCATCTTGGACCAGGAAGATGAGTTGTGCCTTGGGCTGCCACAGTGGGGGGCCACTGACAGTGTACAATGGCTATGGTAGTTCTTCACATCTTTAGATGTTTCAGTGTGAGAAAAGTAAACATCTATTTAGTTTAAATCATTATTTTTTCTTTTCTACAATTTTTTGAGACAAAATCCACATAATATAAAAGTCATGATTTTAAACATAAAATTCAGTGCTTTTTTATATATTCCCAAGGTTGTACAACCAGGGCCACAAATTACAGATCATTCCCCAAAGAAATATTGTGTATACTGTGGATCAGTCACTCCCAATTCCCCTTCCCTAGGCTGTGGAAAACACTAATTTCCTTTTTGTTTGTATGATAATTTGCCTGTTGTGGGCTTTTCATGTAAATGGAATCATACAATAGTTGTCCTTTTGTTTCTGGCTTCTTTTACTTGGCGTGTTTTTAAGATTCACCCAGGTAGTAGTATGTATCACATTTCATTCCTTTTTATGGCCCAATAATAATATTCCATTGTATGGATATACCTCATTTTGTTTATCCATGCATCAGCTGATGGACATTTGGGTTTCTAATTTTGGGCTATTATGTATAATGCTGCCATTAACATTGGTGTATAAAGTTTTAGAGCTTTTTGTGAGCAGATGTTTCAATTTTCTCAGGTATACATGTATACCTAGAGGTGAAATTGCTGAGTCATATTGTAATTTTAGGCTTAACTTTTTGAGGAACTTCCAAATTGTTTTTCATAGTAGCCAAATCATTTCACATTTCCACTCACTGTAATATTCCAGAGTGCTAACTTCTCCAATTCTAGCCAACATTTGTTATTTTGTGTGTGTGGTTTTAAAAAAATTATAGTAATATAGTAATTTAAAAAAACTATAGTAATGGCTGGTGTGAGGTGGCATCCCATTGTGGTTTTAGATTTGTATTTCTTGAATGTAGTGGTTCTCAACCTTCCTAATGCCATGGCCCTTTAATACAGTTTCTGTGGGTCACGACCCACAGGTTGAGACGTGCTGCTCTAATAATTAGTGTTGAGCATCTTTTCATGTATTTTTTAGCTATTTGTGCATCTTATTTGGAGAAATACCTATTCAAGTTCTTTGTTTTAAATTGTGTTGCTTATCTTTTTGTTATTGAGTTGTTAGAGTTCTTTAGATGTTCTCTGTGGCAAATCCTTATCAGATATGTAATTTACTAATACTTATTCCCATTCTATAGATTGTCTTTTTACTATCTTGGTGATATTCCCTCCCCCCCATAAAGTTTTAAATATAATCAAGTCTGACACCCACTTTGTTTTGTTTTTGGTGTCATATTTAAGAAACTTTTCCTAATCCAAGGTCACAAACATTTATACCTATGGTTTCTTCTAAGAATTTTAAAGTTTTGGCTTCTATATTTAAGTTATAGACTATTTTAAGTTAGTTTTTATATATGGCATAAGGTAAGAGTCCAAATACATTCTTTAGCATGTATTAGATATTCACTTGTCTCAATACCGTTTGTTGAAAAGACTTGTTGAAAAGACTGTCCTTTGGGTGTTCTTTGCACCCTTGAAAATCAATAGACCATCAATGCATACGATTATTTTTGAACTTTCACTTATATTCCATCAATCTATATGTTTATTCTTAATACTAATGCCACACTGTTATTATTATTATAAATTTGGACTAAGCTTTGAAATTGGGAAGTGTGAGCCTTCCAACTTCACTAGTTTCTCCAAAATAGTCATGTTTATCTGGGATCTCTTGCATTTTCATATGAATTTTAAGATAAGCTTGTCCTTTTCTGTGAAAAGGAGGTGGGGATTTTGCTAGAGATTGCATGCAATCTATAGATCAGTACGGGGAGTCTTGCCATCTTAATAACACTAAGTCTTTCAATCTGTGAACATGGGGTATCTATTTAGGCATTTTAAATTCATTTTAATATTATTTCATAGTTTTCGATGTACAAGTCTTGCACTTTTTTCAATGTGCAACTGAAATTTATTCCTAAGTGTCTTATTTTTTATTTTACTGTAAATGGAATTGTTTTCTTAATTTTATATTTGAATTATCTATTGTCAGTACATAAAAATACAACAAAATTTTGTATATTATGTCCTTTGGTTTTGCTGAACTCATTTATTAGCTTTAGTAATTTTTTAGGGGGGGTTCTTTGAAATTTTCTATATGTAAGATTATTTCATTTTCAAATAGAGATAATTCTACTTCTTTCTAATATAGATGCCTTTTATTTCTTTTTGTGACCTAATTGTGCTGGCTATAACTTCCAGTGTAATGTTGAATTAAAAATGGCAAGAGTAGACATCCTTATTTTATTTCTGATCTCAGGGTAAAGTTTTCAGTTTTTCATCATTAATTATGCAGTTAGCTAAAGGTTTTTCTTTATTAGGTTAAGGAAGTTCTCTTCTATTCCCAGTTTGTTAAGTATTTTTTTCTTTAACATGAAATTGTGCTGGATTTTGATGTATGCCTTTTCTATATCTGTTGATATCATCATGTGGTATTCTTCCTATATTATATTGATGTGGTGTATTACATTGATTGATTTTCATATTGAACCATCCTTGCCTTTTTAAGTAAGTTCCACTTGATCATGGTGTATAATCATAATCAAGTTTGGAAATGGAAGGATTGGAAAACACTATAAACCAACTAGAACAGGATTCAGTTTGCTATTACTTTGTTGAAGTTTTGACATATGTATTCAAAATGGATGTTGATCTGTGTATTTTTTCTCTTGTCTGGCTTTAGTATTAGGGTAACACTGGCTTCATAGAATAAGTTACTAAATGCTCCCTTCTCTTCTATTTTTGGGAAGCATTTGAGAAGAATTGCTGTTAATTTTTCTTTAATAGTTTGGTAGAGTTCACCAGTGAAACACTAGGGCATTAAGCTTTTTTGTTGTTGAAAGTTTTTCAATTGTTGATTCAATCTTTTTATTAAGAATAACTTTATTTAGATTTTCCATTTATTTGAGAGTCAGTCTTGACCATTTGTGGTTTTTAAAAATTTGTCCATTTTTCCTAGGTTATCTAACTTGTTGGCTTGAATTGTTCCTAGTATTCCTTTATGATATTTTTTATTTCTATAAGTTTGGTAGTAAAGTCCTCTCTTTCTTTCTTTCTTTTTTTTTTTTTTTTTTTGAGACAGAATCTCACTCTGTTATCCTGGGTAGTGTGCCATAGTATCATGGCTTACAGCAACCTCAAGCTCTTGGGCTCAGGAGATCCTCTTTCCTCAGCCTCCCAAGTAGCTGGAATTACAGGGGCCTGCTACAATGTCCATCTAGGTTTCTATTTTTAGCAGAGACAGTTTCACTCTCTTTCTTAGGCTGTTCTCAAACTCTTCAGCTCAAGCAATCCACCTGCCTGGGCCTCCCAGAGTGGTAGAACTACAGGTGTGCACCATGGAACCTGAGCTTGGTCCCTCTCTTTCATTCTTTTTCTTCTTTTTTCTTTTTCTTTTTTTTTTTTAGAGACAGTCACTTTGTCACCCTCGGTAGAGTGCCATGGCATCACAGTTCACAGCAACCTCCAACTCCTGGGCTTAGGCAATTCTCTTGCCTCAGTCTCCTGAGTAGCTGGGACCACAGGCACCCACCACAACTCCAGGCTATTTTTTGTTGCAGTTTAGCTGGGCCCGGGTTTGAACCCACCAATCTTGGTATATGGGGCGGGTGCCCTACTCACTGAGCCACAGGCACCACCCCTCTCTTTCATTCTTGATGTTAATAATTTGTGTCTTACCTCTTTTTCACTTGTTTGGCCTAGTTTAAGATTTAACCGTTTTGTTGATCTTTTCAAAGAAACAATGTTAGGCTTTGTTGGTTTTCTTTGTTATTTATGTACAGGCAGTCCTGAGGTGCAAATATCCAACTTGTATTCACAAACAACTTGTATTTAAAACCAGAGAGTGTTACAGTAAGTCCCCAGGTTACAAATATCTGATTGACATACAACTTACACTCATGAATGGAGGCTATCACAGGTAATAGGTAAAATTTACTTGTCCAACTTATATACAAATTCAACTTAAGAACAAATCTACAGAACCTATTGCATTCATAACCTGGGACTACATTCACTATTTTGTTTACCTCGGCTGAACTCTTTATTATTTCCTTTTTGCCTTTCTAGTTTCCTTAGATTAAAGAAAGGTCAGTTTATTATTTGAAGTCTTTCTTCTTTTACAATGTAGGCATTTGCAGGTATACATTTCTTTCTGGGCAAAGATTTACTGCATCCCATGTGCATAAGTTTTGGTATGCTGTGTTTTCATTTCAAGTCACTTTAGCATTTCTTATAGGGTAGGTCCACTAGCAATGAACTCCCTGAGGTTCTGTTTGGGAATGTCTTAATTTCTTCTTCATTTTTGAGGAATAATTTTTCCAGATAAAGAATTCTTGTTTGTCTGTTTTTTTCTTTTAGCAATTTCAATATCATACCCTGACTTCTGATTCAAGTGATTTCTGATGAGAAATTATCTATAATTCTTATTCAGGATCCCTTTTTATATGGTAATCATCTCTTTTTTGCTGTTTTAAGATCCTCTATTTGTCTGTCTCCTAACAGTTTATTTATGGTGCATCTTGGTTTAGATTTTTTAGAGTTTACCCTGTTTGGAGTTTGTTAGGTTTATTGAATATGTAGATTTATGTCTTTTATCAAGTGTGGGAAGTTTTCAGCCATTATTTTTTCAAACATTCTTTCTGCCTCCCTCTCCCTCTCTCATCTGTTCTGGGACTCCATTTTACATATATCAGTATACCTGATGGTGTATCACAATATCTTAGGCTCTGTTCTATTTTAAGGGAGGGGGATCAATTCTAATTTTTTATTGGAAAACAAATATACAACTTGGAATGGATTTGAGGCAAATCATGCCATAAGCAGATTTTTTTTTTTTAAGTGGATAAACAAAATTTAAAAGCAAGTAAATGTTAAAAGTTTAAAAGAAAGAAAATGTTTCTGGTACAAGACCAGCAGTACAAAAAAATAGTGTACCTGAATACCTGAATAATACATCTGTTTTGCAATAGTGCAACTTTTAAGTACATATTGTTGACTGTCCATAGTCCATGCAGAGTCACAACTCCACACTTCAACAACAACATGCTGGCAGTTCCTAAAAAAAACTGCTTTAAAAAAGGCATAACCCAGATGTTCACTCATTTGACCAACTCCGTCTAAGTTTAGATGTGCAGAGGGCTTAGATATATCAAGAGTAAGCCAAATGCAAGCCACATGATCATTAATTTATCAATTTTCTAAAATAAGGTTTTAGGACAATTGCAGTAAGGTAAGGATAAGGGAACAAAACATGGAGGAATGAAGTCCTAATGACGATAACATGCATTTTTTTTTGACAATAGTGAGAAACCTTTTACAGATAAGTTACAAAGAAAAGGCAAATAAACAATTTTGAATGAGAAATTTAACACATTCTGTACTCTGTCTCCACTTTGCTGTCATCATTTGTATAAACTCTTCATACTTTACTTAACCATTACCATCCATATCTGCTTCCCTGATCATTTCATCAACCTTTTCATCTGTTAACTTCTCTCTGATGCTTGTCATTACATGGCGAAGCTCTGCTGCATTGAGGTAGCCATTGCCATCCTTATCAAACACACAGAATGCTTCTCTAATTTCTTCTTCACTGTCTTTGTCTTTCATTTTTCTTGCCATCATTGTCAGAAATTCAGGGAAGTCAATTGTGCCATTATCATCAGCATCTACTTCATTAATCATGTCCTGTAACTCTGCTTCTTTGGGATTCTGTCCAAGAGACCTCATTACAGTTTCCAATTCCTCAATTCCTTTGTTGCTATAGTTCCATCACTATCTTTGTAAAATAGTGAAAAAGCTTTGAATTCTACAATCTGCTCTTCAGTCAGTTGGTCAGCCATGCTACAAGTGCTACTGTGAGATTCCACCACACAACCACTCTCCTTGCTCGCTCCACTTGTAATAATTCAGGCTCTGTTCTATTTTCTTTCTGTTCCTTAGACTGGATAATCTCAATTGGTCTACTTTCAAATCCACTGATTCTTTTTTTTTCCTATCTAAATATGCTGTTGTGCTCTTCATTTCAGTTTGTAGTTTCAACTACAAAATTTCTATTTGGTTCCTGTGTACTTGAATCTCCTACAAGTGCCTACCTGATCTTGGATATGCACAGGTTATTATGCCCAGCCATAGCAAACACTCTCTGTGGACTACTTTTTCCTCTCTCCTTGGATGAACTGTTGAGTATATCCCATAACTTTTATCATCAATACTAAAGAATATAAATCTTCTAGTAACATTTAGTCATGAGAACAGGCTTATTTCAGTGGCTGATTTGTCTAACCAGAGTTGCCTTCAAATTGCTCTTCCCTCCATCCCGAGCCTGCTTCACGTCAGCAAGACTGCAGGTGGGGAGGGGGAACGTGATTGGGTTCTTTCACTTGTCTACCTTGTTCTTCTCTTGCTCTTCGCCTGTTTGTCTCCTGTTCCCCCAGGTTTGCATGGGGAGGGGAAAGAGAGAGGTAAGGCTCAGGAAAGGCCTCTGCTGACTGGCATGCATGCAATTTAGTGATGGTGCTTACTAGGTATGTGACATAGCCAATATAGATTATATTTTCTCTTTCATTTGATATTTTAGTGAGTTCCTTGAAAAAATATCCATAGTGAGAGCCTTTAACTACAGTTCCCATGACAAGAGAAAGATCATTCCTTTTGGTGGTCACCTAGAGTTCCTTCTCACTTTTGGGGCTTCTTGTGGTCCATTTCCTCAATTGAGTTACTCTGTTCCTTGAGACAAGTCTTTTGGCAGGATTCAGCTTAGCTGCAGGATGGATCACTACCATCTGATTGAGCTGATCCACCTGGAACACTCATGTATTTTTGACCTGCTGTTGGTGGAAGTGCAGTCTTTAGCTGATGTAATTACGTAGTCTATTGCTCCTTCTTCTCTAGGACTGCAGTTCCCAACCCCTGGGCTGAGGAATGGTACTGGTCCTTGGCCTGTTAGGAATTAGGCTGTATAGCAGGAGGTGAGCAGTGGCAAAACAATCAAAGTTTCATCTGTATTTACAGCTGCTCCCCATTGCTTACATCATGGCCTGAGCACTGCCTCCTGTCAGATGGAGGGTATTAGCATGAACCCTGCTGTAAGTTGCACATGTGAGAGATGTAGGTTATATGCTCCTAATGCCCCTATCCCTCATCCATGGAAAAATTTTCTTCCATGAAACTGGTCCCTGGTTCCAAAAAGGTTGGTGACCACACTGCTCCAGGAGGCAAGTCAGGCTTTCTGACCCATCCTCTTCCAATTCCCTCTTTTACTTGGCTTAACTGAGGCACAAGCTCCTCCATCCTTTCCCTTCCTGGGGGAGGAAGGAATGCACAGAACACCAGTAAGTCTCTTCAAATAAGTCCTCTCTGTTCCTTTACAACTTTATATCCTTAGGTGGGGTCAGGAGTTAAGGGTTCACAACTATGTTTAGCTACTCCTTTGGCAAGTGCTGCCTAGATGGTCTAGCACTCAATTTAGAATACCATGAGCTCGGCACTTGTTTGCCATAAGGCCTCATCTAAAACTGAGACAGAAATTGTTCCACTTTGATATTTTGTTGCATTGACTACAGAGTAATTGCCTTCTGGCACAGTGGGAAGAAAAGCTTTGTTATTACAAACCCAAAACTGAGCTGGGTGTGGTAGCTGACATCTCTAATCTCAGTGATGTAGAAAGCTGAGGCCTGAGATTGCCTGAGGGTAGGAGTTTGAAACCAGCCTGGGTAACTTAGTGATACCTCTTCTTTAAGGAAAAAAAGAAAAAAAGATTAGCCAGGGTGTGGTGGCAAATATCTGTAGTTCCATCTACTTAGGAGGCTGAAAGAGGAGGGCAGAGTTGCTTGAGTCCTTGCACTCCAGCTTGGGTGACAAAGGGAGAAAAGAAAAGAAAACCTAAAAACTAACTGTGTCTGTGTCTTCTCGTATCTTATAATAAAACATGTCACAGTTTATTTTAGAGAAGATTGATTTTATTTATTTAAGAAAATAACCTGACAGGTATGTTTGATTTCAGGAGGTGATTCTTGCAGTTCTACAACGTGAAAGTGAAACAAAGAGAGTGCTGATTTGTTGTGCTCTGTAGGTGAGAAAAGAATCCTTAAGTGTTTCAAGGGAATAGGGACCTAAGGGGCCTAGCAAAAGAACTCAGTGGGGGAGGAGGAAAGTGGTCTGGTGAGACAGAGGGCCCAGAAGCCGAGTGTGAGGTCAGGACCCAAGGCCAAAGGATGATTAATGACAGGGATGGTTGGGGGAGCTTAAAAACAAGGACCTCTGAGACTGTTAGAGTGTTTAGCCTCAACAACCTCTTATTAAAAGAGTGCTATAGATAATAATCTTGTGTTCATGGTAGCTTTGGGAAGTTAAAACAAAAAAGGGCCCTGTGCAATGTTTGGGATGATACTAATCACAGAAGGCAAGACCCACTAGTGAGTCTAAGCATCCAGTGGGAGCAGAAAATTACAGGGACAGCTGATAATGAAAGGTAAGTCCTGGGAGGTGCTGATCTTCTCACAGTATGGGATTGAAGAGTTGGGCACTTACAATTTTTTATCATTATAGGAATTTTAAAAAACACTCAAATATAACTGGACTGTTTAATAAGCTCTTGGTTACCCACTACTTAGTTTGACTTAGACATTTTTTAAGTGTTTAAGGAAAAAGTGCATTCAGAAGGTTAGATGACTTGGGACAAAAACAAGGGAGGGCTCATCTGGGTTATAGTTGTAAAATTGGTGGACTTCTTGTAAGATTCTAGGAATGATGGTGGAATGGGTCCATTCATATAGCAATTACTTTCCTGATAGGAGGCCTGTTGTTTCTAAAAAACGAATTATATACTTTCTTTCCTGAAGAAGTGATTTGTGTCTTCTCACTGCCCACTTTCCCTACCCCTGTACTGTACTAACAGTTTGTTTGAGAAAGTTGTGTTCTTGGTTATTTTGTCAGATATATTAATATTTGTGTTGTAAGTATATTACACATTTGGTAAGGCATTGCATAGAGTATACAGTAGGTTTAAAAAGTTGCTCAATTTTCTCTAGATGCCTGGATTCCTGGGAAGTCACTGGATTGTTTAGGATGTATTTAGTGCCCTAAAACTTGTTTAAACAACAACAAAAAATACATTTGCCTAAGGAAGATGCAGGTTGGAAATGACTATTAATACAAAAGCATTTGGTGTCAGAGGAAGTGCATACTCCTATGACTCAATGAAAGTATTTATTTCTATGGCATGCTAAAGTGATTCTGCAAAGTACTGAGCACCCGTGGCAAAATGGGTACTTAGGAGGCTTCTTATGAAGTTCTAGGAATAGTGTTACAGCCATTCACCTATCAACAGCTTTAATAAAGACATACTATCCCTAAAAGACAAAATCAACACCTTTCATCAAGAAGTAATCTCAGTGTCCCCTTATTTTACCTTGGTGCTAACAGTTAGTTTGATAATGATGTGTTTTTGGTTTTTTGTCAGATATATTTATACCAGGAAGGTCAAGGTGTAGGGGAAAGAACCCAAGACTGGGAATTGGAGGATGGAGGGTCTGGTCCTGGCTCTGCCCCTGTCCAGTCTGACACCTGTACAAGTAACCCCATCTTTGAAAGTCTTAGTGTTCTTAATTTCCAATTATCTGTGAAACAGTGGTGTTTTTTTCCTTGCCTTGAGGTGATTTCCTTTTATTCCAAGGAGACCTCTGTTTTCTTTCATTGCTTACGATCCTGATGGGTCTGTTCCCTTTCCTACCCTGGCCAAAGGAAAGGGGAGAATCCCAGCTGGGCCAATCAGAGTCTCTGTCCCAGAAATCTGAATCTTGAGCTAAGTAACCCAAGGATTGAAAGTGGTTGGACCTTTTCAAATCTACATGGCTGTGATAATGTGACTGCCCATTAGCTCCTACTCCCTAGATCCCTGAAGAAAATTCCTGATTCCTGGCCATTCTGGAGCTGGCTTATTCAACTCTTACTGTGTGTGATCTCGACAACTTCCTTCTTTTTGTGTCTTTTGCAATGGAATAGTTTCTAGTAATGTTATGGTGCCTGTGAAGTTACAGCATCAAATTAAGTTCAATCATTTTCGAGATAAAGAGAACTGAACATTTTATTGTATTTTATTTATTTCTTTTTAATTGTTTCAGATTAATTGAGGGGAGAATGAATTAGATTGCATTGTTTGCATTTGTTAAGTATAGCCCCTCTTATGATTTTGTCCTTCCCCCAAGATGTGTGCCCTATACCCTAACATTGTGCCCATTAAGTTGGCACACACCCATCCCCCACCCTCCCCACCTCTCCCCACTCCCTTGTTTCCCCACCCCCCTTCTAAATTGACTTGAGTTTTCCTCTTATGTGGGTATGTGTTAGACTGCTTACTGGCTTCATATTAGAACTGAGTTCATTGGATTCTTGCTTTCTCCATTCTTGTGATACTTCACTAAGAAGAATGTGTTCCAACTCTCTCCAGGTTAATACAAAGGATGTAGTTTCCATCTTTTTTTAATGGCTGACTAGTATTCCACGGTATACATATACTGTAGCTTGTTGTTTTTTGAGACAGAGTCTCACTTTGTCACCCTTAGGAGAGTGCTATGGAGTCATAGCTCACAGCAACCTCAGACTCTTGGGTTCCAGTGATCCTCTTGCCACAGTCGCCCATGTTCGCGGGGACTACACATGTCTACTGCCACCCCCAGCTAGTTTTTTCTATTTTTAGCAGAGACTGGGTCTCACTCTTGTTCAGGCTGGTCTCCAACTCCTCAGCTCACGGAATCTACCTGCTTTGGTCTCTCAGAGTGCTGGGATTACAGGCATGAGCCCCCTGTCTGGCCGGAACTGAACATTTTAAATGAAAACAAAATCATGAGCTTTTTAAAAGTTTTCCAGAGTTCAGTTCTGTTTCTTGTAACCTAAGAACTCTGTTGCACAAAAATAATAAAAACTTGCCTTATCTTTCCACCTTTCAGAGTGTTTTTTGTTTTTAGGGATCAAACTAAATTATGTGTGTGAAAGCACTTTGAAACTCAAGTGCACAAGGTAGTGCTCTTCATATTACAGCAGTATTTTTTTTAAGCCTACTGGTTCTAGAGTCAAAATGCTTGACTTTGAACATCCACTCTGCTGCTTATTAGCTGTGTGACCTTGTGCATTTAAATTCTTGGTGTCTCAATTTTTAGATTTGTTTTTTCTTTTTCTTTTTAATTATTTTTTTGAGATAGAGTCTCAAGCTGCCACCCTGGGTAGAGTGCTTTGGTGTCATAACTCACAGCAACCTCCAACTAGGGCTTAAGAAATCCTCTTGCCTCAGTTTTTCTATTTTATTAGAAACGGGGTCTCACTTTTGCTCAGGCTGGTCTTATTATACTAGACATTATTTGTCTTTCTCACTCTTATTTTTTCACAGCAGAATTTCTCAGTCTCCACATTGTTCTAATGGCTAATGGAATTTACGCTTATGTATTCTCATGTCTTTTGGAATTTTCTTTTCTTTTCTTTTTTTTTTTTTTGAGACAGAGCCTCAAGCTGTCGCCCTGGGTAGAGAGCTGTGGCATCACAGCTCACAGCAACCTCAAACTCTTGGGCTTACGCAATTCTCCTGCCTCTGCCTTCCAAGTAGCTAGGACTACAGGCGCCCACCACAACACCTGGCTATTTTTTGGTTGCAGCCGTCATTGTTGTTTGGCGGGTAGGGGCTGGATTCAAACCCACCAGCTCAGGTTTATGTGTCTGGTGCCTTAGCTGCTTGAGCCACAGGCGCTGAGCCACTTTTAGAATTTTCTAAGGTTAAATATGTAGATATTCAAAGAATAACTCAATCTTTTCTCAGTACTTCTACTGTGTTCTTACTAATTAGTTTCAGTTATGCCTGCGAAAATCTTTATAGCATTGTTATTAACCAATGAATCATTATTTTAAGATCTCAAAGTTCTCCTGGAGCTTAGTGGAAACATAGTAAGTAGGAAATACATGCTCTTGTCTTGTTTTGCAGTAATCTTTCAAAAAAAAAAAAAATCTAAACAATTATATTGTATTTTAAATGATTATTTTATAAGTAAACCATATATATTTTTTTCCATTTTTTCCACATTTATTTATTTTATTAAAAATTTTTTTTTATTAATTAATTAATTAATTTATTTTTTTATTGTGGAGAAGGGGCGGGGAAAGAAGGCGGGGGAAGAGGTGCGTGACAGGGTTGGACCAGTGGCATGGTACCACATTGGCTGTATCTAGGTAGAGGCAGTTTCAGGCCGGGCCTTGCTGAGTTGTTGCTACGCAGAAGTAGCTCGATGGATCTATTTCTAGTCAGGCTCAGGAAGTTGCACTAGGCCTCAGGCACATGGCAGGGCCCAACAATTCCCTCTTTTGTTTTTTGTATGGCGGAAAAACATAGCCCCTGTCTTAGGTTGCCTGCTCTTGCAGTTTCAGT
>CAUYPK010109338.1:0-15560 GCA_963574355.1 Loris lydekkerianus
CCCAGGATTCTTATAATTAGGCATGAGCACCAGCTAAATTGTACAGAATGAAAAATAAGCAGACGTTACACGTGTCCATTGCACCCAACTATAGCACAAGACTATGGGGAAAGGGACAAGGAAGGGGAAGGGAGGGGGGAGGTTTTGGTGGAGGGAGGGTAATGGGTGGGGCCACATCTATGGTGCATCTTAGAATGGGTACAGGCGATTGCACTAATGTACACAGCTATGATTTAACAATAAAAAAATAATAATAAAAAAAAAGAAGTGAGGATTGACACAATTTCTCTTTGCTCATTGAAAAGCTAGGTAGAGGGGAATTTAGCAAGGGATTCCAAGGATGTCCTGGGGAAAAGTAGTCTTACACGCAGAAGGTACCTGGATGCTTAATTGGCCCTTGGGAGTGGAAAGTAAAATTAAATACATAGAAATCTATGGCTTTTATAAAATGTATGGAAACAATGATCAGTGGTAGAAATGATCTCATTTATAGTATCATCAAAAAAGAAAAATGACACAGGAATAAACCTAATAAAAATGTCCAAGGCCAACATGAAAAAAATACTTTTAAGTACACTTGAAGGACAGAAAGAGTATCTGAACAAATAAAAAGGCCTACCACATACTTGGGTGAAAAATCCCACCTGATACAATATCATCATCTGAAAAGATGTGTGCATATGGTATGCATATGGTAGGGGTGACCACCTTTTTCTGGTTTGTTCAGTTTTCCTGGTGTTACTACTGAAAGTCCTGCATCCTAGGAAATCTATCAATCCCAGGCAAACTGGGAGGATTAGTCACCAGAACCTAAGAATATTTAAAATATTGTAGTATTTTTTGGACTGTTTTAATAAACATGGTACATGTATACAATAGAGTGCTCTATAGCATGGTGAGGAGTTGGACTATGTGAGGGAGGAAGGAATAAGTGCAGTTGCTATGCACTTCTATGGAGTGATTTATAGGACTAGTTGCATGAATAAAAGAGAAACAGTTGAAAAATGAATGGAAGAAAGGTCAAAGAAAATTTTCATCAAACAAGTGTTTTATAAGAAATTTAGTGAAGTATGAATACTTATATACTTAACTATTTTTTAAAAAGCAATTACTTAATAATCAATTGATGATTATAAAAGGGGGGTGATAAAATGAGTGAAGAGACAGGAATAGAAACTAGACATATCTGAACATACAATATTTTATCATTTTGACCTAGGAACCATGTAATTTTTTTTTTTTTTTTTTTTATGGACAGAGTCTCACTTTGTTGCTCTTGGTAGAGTATGTGACATCACAGCTCACAGCAACCTCCAATTCCTGGGCTTAGGCGATTCTCCTGAGTAGCTGGGACTACAGGCACCTGCCAGAACACCTGGCTATTTTTTTGTTGCAGTTTGGCTGGGGCTGGGTTTAAACCGGCCACCCTCGGCATATGGGACCAGCGCTCAACCCACTGAGCGACAGGCACCACCTGGAACCATGTAAATTTTAAAACAGTAATGAGGGAGGTGCCTGGCTCAGTGAGTATGTGCCCATACACTGAGAGTGGCGGGTTCGAACTTGGCCCTGGACAAACTGCAACAAAAAATACCCGGGGATTGTGGCAGGCACCTGTAGTCCCAGCTACTCGGGAGGCTGAGGCAAGAGAATCCCCTAAGCCCAAGAGCTGGAGGTTGCTGTGAGCTGTGACAACACAGCACTCTACCAAGGGTGACAAAGTGAGACTCTATCTCTTAAAAAATATATATATATTGAATCCAAAACTAAAAAGAAGACAAAAACAATATCAAAGTTATCTTAAATTTCTTCCAGGAGACTTATTATTAGCAAGAAAATTGGTATTGCTATTTTGAAATCACATACAGAGAAACGCACACAAACTATACACACATAAATTACACATACACACATATATGGATAGACCATATGAAATCACTAATATATATTATCTGGTAACTATAGGTCCACAAAAATATTCATTAAGATGGTTCAGCCTAATATAGGTAGATTACAATTAAGCAAATAAATAACTATGATAATGCTACGAATTGAGATTATTGCCTAAGAGAAATAGCTTATAAATCAATTTGTATATTTCACAGTAAAAGCAATATTCATTTTTCTCTTTCAGAAACTTGTGTTTTCTTAATTCTTCCCAATTAAAAAAAATGTAGAATCAATGAACACTCAGTAGTAACAAGCATCCCTAGCATCTAGCTTTTATTCTCTGAATTTCATTTCCCACTAAAAACAATGGGGACTGCTTAGAAAAAGCCAATTCCATATCTGCAATAGAGAACATGTTTGAAAAACTGGAGATATTTTGTGCCTATAAGCAAAGGGGAGAGACAACAAAATGATCCCACGGCTGACATGGCAGGTTTCCCACTGACATAGAAATAACAATTCACTTATTAAAAGGAACAATGGCTATGATGCATTAAAACACATCAAACACATTAAAAGGCCTAAGTTCATAATGGTTTTTAGAAAAATTTAAAGGTCTCCTCTGGAGATTGCTTAATGGTAGTTAGGTTAGATAAGAATTAGAATAATTAGCATAATCATTCTGAAAATTGGTAAGAAGAATTAGAAGAGGAAAATAAGGAAGAAAAGGAGGAAGCGAAGGAGGAAACCAATGTGGATAATCAGATGAGGATTGAGAGAAAATTAGAGGAGCAGTAAATACAATGAGCATAGACAACATTTTTTGAGAAGCTCTGCTGCAAGAAGGCATAGAAATGGAGCAGTAAGTAGCCAATGTGGGAGGAGGGAGCAAGGAAATAATTCTACTTTTTTTTTTGGGAGACAGAGTCTCACTATGTTGCCCTCTGTAGAGTACTGTAACATCACAGCTCACAGCAACCTCAAACTCTTGGGCTTAAGTGATTCTCTTGCCTCAGCAACCCAGGTAGATGGGACTACAGGTGCCTACTACAATGCTCAGCTATTTTTTTGTTGTTGTTGCAGTTGTCATTGTTGTGTTAGCTGGCCCTGTCCGGTTTCAAACCAGCCAGCCTCTGTGTATGTGGCCGGCACCGTACCCACTGAGTTACGGGTGCCACCCGCAAGGAAATAATTTAAGATGAGAGATAATACAGCATGTTTGTATACTGATCAGGATGATCAGTAAAGACAGTAAAAGTGATGATTTAGGCTACACTGAAGATGATTTTTGGAAAAACGTTTTTGAATTGGTGAGAGGTATGAGGAGGGCCTCCTTTAACAGGCAGTCTCTCTGCTTGATTTGCCGGCTGAGCTGGTTGAGACACTCTGAGAAGTGCACCCCATTCTGAGGTTCCTTCCTACTCAATTCTCCCCCTTCTCTCTCCACTTTGAGGGCTGTCAGACCAGCATGAAAGTCTGAAGGTTCTCCCACCTTTTCCTGCTTCATTACATTTCACCCTTCATAGAGGGCTCTTCAACAGATTTTATACACCTTAAATCCTTTCTTGACAAGCACTTCTTGTAGGACCCAGATTAATCTACCCTGCAGAACATCTTCAATTGTGCTTCATGAAGAAACATCTACTGAATAAATTTATACTAATTCTTCTATGAAAATCCAACATTTTACATGTTCTCTTTCTTTTAGTTTGGAAAATTACTTTATCACAAATTTTGAATTTATATGCAGCTTAGCAAAATAGCCTCTTACGATTTTCTTACTTTCCTTGCATATTATTGTGCTTTCCCCTTTTCCTTGATTTAGATAACTTGAAAGTTATACATTTATTATTAATAAAGAGGTAATTTTGAATTATTAATCATAGCAATATCTGCTTTTATCTTTATTTTTTTCCTATTTCTATTTTCCTTCTTTTGTTGTGATTCTTCCCCCATATTTTAATTCAAATAAATCAAAGATTTAAATTATTTATTTTCATTCTTTCTAGTTATATTCCATAAGTCTTGATACGTAATTTTTCATCATTATTTTCTAGATATTCTGCAATTTTGATGAGTACTTTCTCTGTGATTCAACTGGTCTGTAAAAGCATTTGAAAATTTTTAGTAGGTAAAATCCTTTTCTTTCTTGGTTTTGTTATTAATATATAGGTGTATTCTTATCTGAGAATGTTATATTATTTGCACTATTTCTACATTTTGCAGGTTGTTGAGGTTGACATTATAACTAAGACATCATTGATTTTTAAGAATATTTTCATTGATTATTAAGAATATTTTAGGATTTTTAAGAATGGGTATTTGAAAAGCATTTTTTTTTTTTTTTTTTTTTTTTAGACAGAGTCTCCCTATGTCACCCACGGTAGAGTGCTGTGATTTCACAGCTCACAGCAACCTCAAACTCTTGGGCTTAAGCGATTCTCTTGCCTCAGCCTCCCGAGTAGCTGGGACTACAGGTGCTGACCACAACACCCAGCTATTTTTTGGTTGTAGTTGTCGTTGTTTAGCAGGCACAAGCCGGGCTCAAGCCTGCCACCTTTGGTGTATGTGGCCAGTGCCCTACTCACTGAGCTACAGGCGCCAAGCCAGCATTTGTATTTTTAATGAGTATTCATTTGGTTTAATTTATATAATAATTTTTAAAATATTCTATCTTGATATGCTATTTCCTCAGACATTTTTTTTGCCCCACTTAAGCTGTTATGTTCTAGGAGAGAAAATTTAGTATTTTCCATCACAACTGTTACTCTGTCTCTTTATTCTTTTATAATTTGAGGTATTGGCTTTATGAATGTTGATGCCATGCTATCTGAGACATACATATTCACAAAAACATCTTCATTGTGAATTTTAGCATTTAATTTTATAAAGTGCCTTTTTCATCTCCTTTAAATTTATGACTTTCACTTACATTAAGTTTAGTATCCTATTTTTTCTTTCCATATATTTATTTATTTTATCTTTTTTTTTTTTAAATCATAGCTGTGTACATTAATGTGATCATGGGGCACCATAAACTTAGTAAATGTGGAATGTAAATGTCTTAGCACAATAACTTTCCATTTATTTATGTAACTTTGTCATCCATTTATTAGTTAATTGATTTTGTGGAGCCTCATTTGAATAGAATGATTAAGCATAATTATTGGTTTATGATGCATTATCATTAATGATCCACACTTGACCTTTATTTTTTGTTTGTTGTTCGTTTGTTTATTACATGATGAACATCCAAGAACCTATCACACAACTGAGAAAGAGGGTCTTAAAATTAGCTTGCTGTTCATATGCTCATTCCTTATTGCATTTCTCTGCTTTCTTCATTTGTCTGTACTTCAGGTATCCACTGTCCTGAATTTGGTATTGATCATACTCTTGCTTTAAACACAATCAGGTACATATATACTATTTAGTTTTGATTATTTTTGAACTTTATAAAAAAAACTGTCATGCCACCTGAGGTTGTAGATACAAGAAGTCACACACAGATTGTGAGCCAGTATTGTAATGATCTACTGTGGGTAGGTCAAATAGAATATGGATATTATTAAGCTTCACTGAGTTCTCCTGTTAGAATAATGGATTTGGAGGCACCCTGAATTATCACAGCTCTTTCATGTTAAAGATGCAGGGACTCAGGCAGGTTAACACTTGTTAACAGAATTTTAATATAAAAATTTGGGAGAAAAAAAATAAGTAGTGGCAACATGTGCTCAGCAGGACTGGCAAATAATTAGAATCCAATTCCCAATAAGACAAATTGCTACTGATTCGATTACATTGTTGTCCCATCTCTAGTTCCTTAACACTATTGTGATTCAGCTATTGCTTTATTGTGACTGGCAATCAACTGGTTAGAGTTTAGAGTGATAATCTGATGAACTCCATTATTCACCACGTATAGTGCGGACAAATATCAGTTGGAACCTTTGTACCTTGTCACCCTTGATTATGGATTCATTTACATTCCCATTGTCATATTAGTACCATGAGCTAACTGATTGCGCCACTGGAGCTCCTGTGGGTTGATTTACAGATGACCATCACTGAATCAGATCTTCACTTCTCAGTCAACTCAGCTCAGCCTAGAGGGCCATTTGAATACATACTTGTATGTGGTGGGATGACATTTGGAGACATTAACAAATATTAATTTACTTCTCTATTTCCCTTCATTTTTTTCCCCCTTGCATTAAGTCCAGTGAGTTTAGGGAGGCAACTAATTATTTACCCCCAGAAATGTCAGACATAAAGAAGTCTGAAACAGCAAAAGAATAAATTAAGTTTCTAAACAGATATTTAAAACTCATCAACAGATGTGGGAGTTTTAAAGGCACAGACTCTTGATTTTTAAGACCCGAGTTCTTTGAGAGAGAAAAAGAGATGATTTTGTTATTGATATGGTTTGCTCTCTTTTAGATCCAGAAGCTTGGCAGCAAAATAACAAAAACTAAGAGCTCAAATAAATAAGGACTTACATTTATTTTAGCCTCATGGATAAAAAGTTGCTTTATCCTCAGAAAGAAGGCTGAGATCCAAGTAGGGGCAGGGTTAGGGTAAGGATATAAATGTTTTGAGGAGAAGATTAGTGGGGTCCTAGAGTAGAGGTCCCATTACATAGTAAGGGAAGAACTGGTATTGTGGATTGTCTATCTTACTCCTGAGGGAGGACTGTCCTCTGTTAGGATAGGCAAGAAGCAGAACCTCATGCAAAAAAGTATCACCACTGAGGTGCTCCAATCTTTGTTCTCCCAGCTGTAGTTCTAATCCTTCTCATAATCACACATCTGCAGGAGGTAGGCAAGCATTTGGTCAGGCTCAGGGGGACATTGTCCCTTTTAGTGACACAGAAACATTCTGACATGGAACCTGAAACAACCAAAGGAGCCCTCTCCCATCTATCATAGGAGGCTCTAAGACAAACAGGATTATGCTTTCCTGAGATGATCAAGAGAGTGTTGGAACTCTATAACAAATGAGAGGAGGAGTGGATCTGTATGAGATAGATTTGGGAATATTTTAGATGAATCTTCAAGAACTAGAATCATGCCCTGTGACCCTTAGAGTGATACTGAAGCCTCCACATCCAAGGTTTCCTCAGATATAATATGTAATACATAGTGCACATAATCATGCTTATCTCTAAATTTTGGTTATATTTGAAATATATAGAACTGGTCCAGGCACAAGGAAAAGATTTTATCAGTAAATCAGTATCAACCCACTGACTCTTTGCTACTTGTTTTTAACTCATTAGAGGCATTTTACTTCACTTAAAATATAAATACATTTTATATGTACTTAAAATATAAATACATTTTAGGATTTGTACATTATTTTGTACTCAGATGATTTTTAACTGTTTAAGTCACAGAATGTGGCATTGATCGGTTTCATAGGAAGACTTGGGTAGAAATGCACAGTCCCCAACTGCTCTACGCATTTTCTTAGTGAACTTCTTCCCCTTCCTCCCACAGAATTTAAGCAGGATGATTCAATACATGAAATCAGAATTACTGAACACTCATAATATAAATGTTTTTATGGAGACATAAAAGGTATACCAGTATATATATTCAATTAAAATATATAAAGTCTTCATATTTGGGAGAATTGGTAGCAGCAAAAATATATATATATATCTTTTCCATGAATTCTATTAATAGAGCATGAAATATTCCACACCTCACAACAGCCATGAACCATTTTCCCTCGTGTACTCATTGAAATAGGCTGCTAAATTGTGCACAACTTAAACAAACCATAAAGTCTTTCTTCAGCTTCCCACACACTGGAGGTTTAATTTAAAAAGGAAATGTGAAAAAGAACCCTTAAATAAAATATATTAGTAATTCATATAATAAAATAAGACTATTTAAATGTTACAGTACATTCTTAATTATCACCAGAAATTACCTTTTGAAAAAGTGACTGGCATGAGCATTATATTGTACTATAGAAACAACTAGTTTCTGTTAGATTCTTTTTTTCTTAAACTATTGAATAAACTTATAATTCTCAATTATCCAATCAAATCAATTCTGTTGGTGAGGGATGGGGGATGAATGGGTATAATGCAAGAGAATGTTGGTAGCACCTGATTGTCAAGAAGACTTAACAGATCATAGAGACTTATATGACTTTGTCTTCTGATGTCCCTATGGAAAGGAAGACAAGTGATTTCAGCGCTGAAAGAGAAATGAAAAACAAACCAAGAAAGAAGTAAAGTAGTAAAGAGGAAGGGACTAAAAAGGAGAGCAAGACTGAAACCAATAGGAAGAAATAATGGAAAGTGCAGGGTGGGGGTGGGTTGGCCAGGGGACTGAAGAAGGGAAATAAATTCACATGAAAGTATGATTCAGGTACTTCCTTTCATTTGTGTAATGCTTTGTCATTTGCAGAATAACTCTTCAATAAAACAAATCGAGGAGGTGTAATTGTCCCATTTTGTAGATGAAGCATCTGAGTTTGTAGAGAAGCCCTGTGATGGGAGGGAGCCTTTGCAAGCAATGCTGGAATTGGGCTAAAAGTGGGAGAAATAGAACACTAGGTGAGTGCTGTGGGAGGAAGGGTTCTTTTCCCTTTATAGATTGCAGTATGGACCCTTTGTCCAAAGGCATTCACAACATTTGCCCTGAAACTGAAAGATGAGACCTCTGAATTGGCATACATTAAAAGAGAAAAGGTGATTATCTGCACAACTTGAAAAAGTTCAGGGTAAGAACAAAATTGCCATAATAGTATATAGCTGAGCCCCTTGAGATTTTAGTACCCTGGCATTTTTTAATGACTGAAATAATATAAAAATGGACTAGGCCTTTGGTTGTTTGCCCATGTTAACCGTTTGTTTCCTGCCCAGCAGCCCTTGTTCTCCAAGCAATTATTGACTGCTGATGTACTGTTTCTTTGACAAGCAGAAGGTGATAACTGCAGGGTCATGAAGAAAATCTATGACTTTGCTTTGTAGAAAGAATGAATGTGCATGAAAAAAACTTGCAACTACCTGCTGACACCCAGAAGTCTGGTTACTATTGGTGTTATTTGAGACTAAAAGCAACACAGAATTTGTGGTTGAATTCTCTGGAATTCCCTCTCCCTTACCCCCCTTCCTATAAAAGGTCACCCTTTCATCTCTTGGGAAGATGAATCTGAGAAATTTTGCTCTTCTGTATTCTCATTTTGGCTAAATTGAATAAACTTTTCCCAATAGCTGCCTGCATATTGGGCACAAGAGCCTGAAGTTGGAGTTCAGTACAGTATTTCCAAGACCATATTTTACTATAGTGGAGCCAATTGCACAACTTGTTGAGTTCTGGGGACCAGTAGAATGTACTTTGTATGCCTTAAGCTGGAGCACGTGGATTTTGGTTTTTAGTGTGCTTATGCAAGAAAAGTTTGCCTTTGTTGTCTCCATTCTCATTGAAGAGGCAAAATGTTTTATGCAAACCAGTCCAATTGCATATGCCATAGAGCTTGTTTCTGGGGATGTTCTGATGTTTTTAAGTTCCCTGAGACATTAGAAAATTAGATGTTTCAATGAAAAGCATTAAGTTGACCGTGAAGTTGTAGTGGAAAAGAAGGTAAATATGTTAGAAATCAAACAGCACATTTTTTTCACCTAACAAACAAGGTTGTTGAGAAAGGTTCATTTGGAAAAATTGATTCCTATCTTTCCTATCAGGTGCAGACCAATCTAGCACTATTAATTTGGAGCTGAAATTCAAGAGATAAACATACTACATATGTAACTATTTTCAGTTTAGTTACAATAAAATTCCCTGGTAATGCAAGAATAAGCATTCATTACATAATCCATATGATATATATAGAGAAGAATTCCGAAATATCTGATAAACATATCATCGGAATGCATTTAGATTGCCCATTTGAACAAATTGTCCCCCACAGAAAGTAGAATACTAAAGAGGAAGGTCTCTAGAGTTTTGAAATACATCTGAACATTTGTTTTTTTCAGTACAATAACTATGATAAGCTGGGCTTTGATGAGCATGATGATAAACCAGAAAAGATTCTTGCTCTCAAAATCTTTTTTTGCTTTCATTATCTGGCATTTGGATTCTTCTCAACTATTGGCCAAAAGAAAGGGAAGAGGGCAAGACAATCCAACTTTTAACCGAATTCTCTCTCTCTTACCTTCCATCTCTCCTTTATTTCATTCCTCCCATCTCTTTCATTGACAGCTTTAAGGAAGACAGAACAGATACTTTTGGAAAGGAGAAATTACCCATATTCTTATGTTCAACTACCTACTAGGAATGACTTCTAGAAATTTACTACATTTCCCTGATCCTCAGTAACTTCTATCAAGTTGAGATAGTAATAGCACCTACATCATAGGACTGTTGCGAGGATTGAATAAACTGATGCGAGTAAAGTGCTTACCACGATGCCTGGACCACAGTAAACTCACAATAAACCTTTAGCATTCTTATTGGGGAAAGACTGCTGTCAATCACCCTAATCATATTCATTTGGGGATTTAGTTAATTTGCCTTGCTCATGAGCTTTCAAACAGTTACTGCAAAATGGACTACTCTGTTTTTCTGGTACATAAAAGTAGTAGGAAATGAAAGTTGAACTTGAGATTAATTTCAAATGAAAACGTGTTCTTCAGATTGTCCTAGGCTGAAGTGACCCAGAGACTGATAGGCCAGTTCAGCCTGCAACCACTCAAAGGACATAATTGAATGCTTCATGAGCTTAAGAAGGTCTACTCTCGTCTAAGTGGCCACAGTGGAATTTCACAATGCTTAAGATTGTGGTCTAACTATTGTCAGGGGCCTGGGAATAAGGCCTCAGATATTTCCAACCATGGTATAATTTTGTATTACAACCATATATCTAAGGAGAACTTGGGGTTAGCTTGTTTCCAGTGGAATGTAGTCAATCCCTTCAGAGAAATATGGCACATTTTGGACTATATTTAAATATATACTGGAATGAAAACTTAGGAAAACATTATTCTCACTTAGATTTCCATTGGATTTTTGTGAATCTTGGCTCCACAGTGTGCTGGCTGCATTAAATCAAGACACTATACTCTGAAATTCATATGCTACAAATAGGTAATTATCTTCTTTTGAAGTAAAAGTGCATTTAGTTATATGACCCTAATAGACTTTTTTAAATGGAACCGGTTTGCTAATTTTTTTTACCTATTCAAGGGCTCTGATTTCTTTTTGAATTCAATTCCAAGTTGTCTAGACATCAGCGGCTTAACCCCAGAGCTTAATCCCACTACTTTCTGAAATTCTTGTTGCTGAGGTCAAAATAACTTAGAAAGAAAAGTAGCTTTTATGAAAAGTTTAATAAAAAAACCCCAACATTATCTTTATCCTTTAAGTAAGATTCTGTATTTATCTGAAGACACATATTGTCAAATCACTGGGAAAAGATATTTCAGAAACTTCCTGAATTTAATTTTGTTTCTTTTATTTGCATTTCTGTCTCCAACCCCCAGCCCTACCCCCGATTAAATTCATCCTCTGTTCTGATAGATGAAAAAGACTTGGGATATATATTTCTCAATTGACAGGTTTTTTTCTATACAGATTTTCTTTTTCTAACAGCCAATGATTTCACCCGGCTTATATTTAAAACAAGGTTTTACAGATAACAGAAAAGCCACTTGCTGTCCTTAGAGATGCTCTCATGCAGCTTTTCTTTCTGATTTTACATGATTGTGTGATATCCACTATAAAGAAAATAATCTATTAATTCTCCTGGGTTTTAGGGAACATTTTCACTGTATATAGGGGTAGATGGAGGTAGAAGTGGGGAACTTCATAGGGAAAACACTCAAATAGATAAAAATAACCTCAGTGTGAAATTATAATAACCTTCTCATCATTTCTGTCAAATTGGAACTCAAATTTTCAAAGTGTTCATATGGTCTATGGAATTAAGGATGATAAAGGGAGAAATATAATTGTACCAACCCAACGAACGGCAACTAACTGCCTTAATTCATATTTGAATAAAAGTATGTGAATGGATATTTATGATTGATTACCACTTAATAATATTATTAAATTCATACTCACATAATATACTTTATTAAATAAATATGTAAATGTTCCAGTCAGATTCATATTAGCACAGATTGAAATTCATTCCAAAAATTTGTTTTTAGACTTTGATTCAGTTATATTTTTTCCCATTTAAGATTAAATCAACAGACTGAGTATCAATAAAGAAAGATTTAAATGCTTAAAAATATGCCTCCCTTTTTTTTGGTCCCTTCTATGTTGTATTAATTTCAATTCCTGAATGAGCATTTAGAGTCACTAATAATGTTGATGAATTCACATGTTCTTTGCATGTTCTAGTCTTTTCTGTTGCAACTTGTACAAATTAGGGATGCCTCCAAAAGCAGAAATATAGAAATACTGAAGTAACATGTGTTTGGTAAAAAGTAATCTGCTTTTCACTTGTCTAATAATAACTTATGAGCTTTTTTTCATTTTGTATTTTGCTCAGCACTTAACTGTGGTGTCAGGCTAAGCTAAACCTCACTAGGTCTCAACATTTAAAACTTATATTTTATCACATTATCTTGGTTGTAGTTCACCAATGCCCCCCAAAATAGTTCAACAGCATTTTTCTGTTCTTTACAAAATTAAGGCCTCATTTACTCACTGCTTCATTGTGATTTCTCCTCCCTCAGAAATAACCCCTTCACTATTATTATCATGTCCCTAGCAGAAATCAGAGCTTAAATAGTGAAAGCTCACACACAATCTCAGTTTTTAATACTTATCTCCCTTCCCCAAGCTGCTGTTAGATGAAGAAGTTGGGTGCTTTCACTGACTTCAAGTCTGACGGAGATCTCAAACCCTTATTTATTTGCTTTTTTTTCAAAAAAAAAAAAAAATGATGCCATCAAAATTTGTCTGCCAATGTAGAGTTTTTCATGTGGCTTTCAACAGACAATTGACAGGTCCTTCATTGCCAGTCTCTATATTGTTTGCTGGCTACTTGGGACAGCTGAATTGGTTAGTGCTAAAACAGCAGCAAAGGTCCCTGATTAACCTGCTTATTCTTAACAAGCGGTTTAGATATCTAGGAAATGAATTCAATCAAATTCTCCCACTTCACTTTAAATTGCCTTTCCTATAAATATCAGTGACCCTCTGTTGCCTTAGGATCCCAATAACTTCCTATTAACTCCAAATCCACAGAACAGTGGCTCTCAGAATGTGCTCTCTGGACCAGCAGTATCAGCATCATCTTGGAATGTACTAAAAATGCAAATTTTAAGGTTCTACCCACAACTTCCTGAATCAGAAACTCTGGGGGAAGGATTCAGCAATTTGTGTTTTAACAAGCCCTCTGTATTTGAGAATCACTGTCAGATCTTATGCCTCTTATTATCCGTATTGCATAGCATGGTATCTACAGAGAGCAGGAACACAATATCTCATGCAGTGACAAATGGCACTAATGACTTCAATTCTTATATTTATTCTGTTTGCCGTGAGACTTTGCAGTTCCTCTTACTGAAGAGGCATAGGCATTTTCCCATTCCTTCTATCTGTACTGGTCTTGTGACTTGCCTCATCCCATTGTATATGGTGAAAGTGATTGAGTACTGGTCCTGAGCTTTGGCCCCAAGAGCCCTTGTACATTTCCTCCCCCCCCACCCCCAACCCCGCTTTCTTTTTTACCTTAGCCACTGCTATACGAATATGCCTGGAATATTCTGGATGATGAGGGACACGTAGAGCTAAGCAGAGTTACTCCTGTCATCCAAGTTGAGGACAGCTTATGTCAACCAACACCAGATGATCCTCTGACTAAGTCAGAATAAATGGGTCCTTGGACTTTCTCTTCCCATGGAGATAAGGTCAACAGGTAACTTCAGACATGTGAACAACAGATACTCTTATAGGCCACTGAGGTTTTGTGAAGCGCTAACTCCTGTGTACAATTAGTTAAGAAATTTAAACTTCTAGGCCAGGTGTGGTGAATTACACTTGTAATCCTAACACTTTGAGAGGCCTATGTGAGTGGATTGCTTGAGCACAGGAGTTTGAGACCAGCCTGAGCAAGAGTGAGACCTCATCTTTACGAAAAATAGAAAAACTATTTGGGCATAGTGGCACATGCCAGTAGTCTCAGCTACTCAGGAGGCTAAGACAAGAGGATTGCTTAAGCCCAAGAATTGAGGTTTCTGTGATCTATGATGCCACGGCACTCTACCTACTCTGTCTCAAAAAAGAAAAAAGAAAAGAAAAGAAAAGAAAAAAGAAATTTAAACTTCTACCCTTATCTGGCTCAGTCTCCCCCAAACTTGGTCTAAACATTTCCTCCTTACTGCCCCCAGCTGACAGGGAGTGAACTAACCTTGAACGCTTACACATAATTTTTGCTATACCTTCCCAAGAAGGCCTTGAACAAAAATCTTTCTTTTTCAGATTGCTATCCTAGAGAATGGGCTGTTTTAAACTCATGGAAGTCATCACGATAATACTTCTATCTCAATATTGTTTTGACATTTTAAGTAGTCTAAAAATATCAGAACAAGATTCATGAAGAAATAATACAAGCCAAGCACCATGGAATAGGAGACTCCCTTACTTAAGTAAGTGCACATCAAGCAAATTGTCCCATATTGTCCCCAAATTTCCTGGTCTATCTTATTGTTGAAAGGCAAATTGGAATTTGACTATACCTCTTTAGCTAACTTTAAAGAGATGTGATAATTTTTAAGTTCAGTCATCTGTGACTTAGCTTTCATTTCTTGGTCTTGCACTCAAAGCTGCTGAACTGAAATCTGTCTTCTTTCTGAATAATACTTTTCAAATTATAACAATGACACTTCTTGAATAGTACCTTATGAAGCAGACAGAAATGCATTTTATCCAGCTTTCACCTCACATTCAGAAAGACATCTATTTTCTAATTAAACTCTACATTTATCTTTTCTAAGATTGACAGAGCTCATCATTACAAATTGAATATTTATTATGAAATTGTATCAATTTCTACAGTTTTTAGAGCACCAAGTACAGGGCACTGCACAGAAGAATGTTTTGATGATAATTTAAATCTATTGTTCTTTTTTCTTAAATTTGAATTACTCCCTAAATGGTATGCTAATTGCCTTAAAGAGTTCTTGGAGTTGGTAAAGTACAGAACTTTCTTCTAAATTGTAATGGGAACCCTAGGAAAATCAGGTTCATTGTATGTAAGGCAATAGTTCTTAGTCTTTGGAGATACACAGCAACCCCTCAGATGGCTAAAAGTTAAGTTCCTTGACATCAGTTCCAGAGATTCTGATTTAGTAGGGTTTTGGGTAAGCCCAATAATCTGCATTTGAAACCATAGATCTATATACGTATGTGTTACAAGTGAAAGTTTAAAAAAAGTTTTTCATAGAGTTCTGAAATAGCTTTTTCAGTATCCACACTTTTTTTTCTTTTCTTTTCTTTTTTGAGACAGAGTCTCACTTTGTCGCCCTTGGTAGAGTGTCATGACACATAGCTCATAGCAACCTCAAACTCTTGGGCTCAAGCAATTCTCTTGCCTTAGCTTCCCAAGTTGGTGGGACTAGCGGTGCCCGCCACAACGCCCTGCTAGTTTTTGGGTGTTGTTGTCATTATTGTTTAGCAGGCCTGGGCCAGGTT
>CAUYPK010109341.1:0-21786 GCA_963574355.1 Loris lydekkerianus
AATTTAGGGCTTTCACATGAAAGCTATAACCCAGTTACAACCTAAGAATAGGGGAAAGGAGGCTTGTTTTTTATGGGAGATTCAGACACCACCGTTGCCCTGTCCCCAACCCTATCTCTAGAGTTTCCCTAGATGCCTGTCTCAAGGACTTGCATCCTAAGTACTAAAGTCAAGAAAAGATAACCCAGGAGAACACAATGGTCAAAACATGAAAAAAGAAATTTTGACTATAAACAATGGCTTAATGTTTTTCATCTATCAACTAGAAATACAAAACCTGAAATTGGTTAAAAAAAAAAAAAAATCAGAGCCAGTCATGATGGCTTAGGCCTGTAATCCTGGCACTTCAGGAAACCAAAGGGCTCACCACTTCAGATCAGGAGTTGGTAACCAGCCTGAGCAACATAGGGACAACTGGTCGCAAAAAAAAAAAATTAGCTGGAGTCATGCTGGTGATTGCCTGTAGTTCTAGCTACCCAGGACTGCTTGATCTCAGGAGTTTGAGATTTTAGTAATCTCTGATGACCTTCATTGTACTGTAGCCTCAGCAACAGAGAGAGACCCTGTCTCAAAACAAATCAAGTTTCTGATGTGAAAGCCAAAGCAGAACAAAGAAAAGTTTAATTATAAAAGCTTTCCGTTTTCCAATTTATATTTTATGAGCTAAAATAAAATCTTAAGCCTCTTCTAGCTGACTTAATGGACCCCCTCTTGGCCAAGGGTGACTCCCCAAAATCCCTCAAAGCTGAATTGCCGGCTATGAGGAGAAGGGGGTCAGATGCCTACCTATGCCTTGTCTCTTTGGGAGTTATTTTTGTGATAATAAGATACAAAATCATTAACAAGCCTAAGATTATATAAGTCAAAGATCAAATCACACCTTATATAGGTCATCAATTTGCTAAAAAGATCACTTGATGCTCAGTGTATGTCCAAGCCTAGTATATGAATAGTCTCTGATTAACAGACTTTCTTAACTTAAAATATACCAAGACTTTAGACAGAACTTCATTTCTGTTTTTTTTTGTTGTTGTTGTTGTTGAGACAGAGTCTCACTATGTCACCCTTGGTAGAGTGCCATGGCGTTACAGCTCACAGCAACCTCCAACTCTTGGGCTTAAGCAATTCTCTTGCCTCAGCCTCCCAAGTAGCTGGGACTACACCCGCCACAATACTTGGCTAAAAACTTCATTTCTTCAACCAATTATAAATTAAAGAATCTTTGGGGTTTTATTTTTGTTTGTTTGTTTGTTTGAGATACAGTCTCACCTTGGTTGTCCTGGATAGAGTGCCTTGGTATCATAGCTCACAGCAACCTCAGACTCTTGGGCTCAAGTGATCCTCTTGCCTCAGCTTCCCAAGTAACTGGACTATAGGCACCTGGCACAATGCCAAGCTAATTTTTAATAGAGATAGGATTTCACTCTTGCCTGAGCTCAAGCATTCCTGCCTTGGCCTTCCAGAGTGCTAGGATTACAGACATGAGCCACTGTGCCAGGCCTAAGGTCAAAGAATCTTTAAACTCACCTATAACCTGTAAACCCTCACTTGGAGATGTCCTTCCTTTTCAAGCCAGACTAATGTGTGCCTTCCATGTATTTATTTATGACTTCACATGTAATTCCTGTCTTCCTAAAATGTATAAAACCAAACTGTAACCCAACCAAGGCGAGACCACGTGATCAAGGCTTCTTGGGCATGGCTCCCTGGGCCATAGTTGCACATATTTGGCTCAAAATAAATCTTTTAAAATTATTTTAGATTTTGAGTTCTTTTCCACTGACAGCTTTTGTATAAAATCTAAAATATATCCAATTGTTCATGTTTGTATAATGGCATATGATCATATCATAGCTCAATAAAAGTAAAGTATAAAATTTTTGCTAGTTGATTTTTCTTATACTCAGTTTATTTCACTATTTATATAATTTATATAAAATAAAACCCCATAAAAGTCAGTGAGTAGGGTGCTGACCACATACACTGAGGCTGGCAGTTTGGAGCCTGGTCGGGGCCTGCTAAACAACAATGAACTGCAACAGCAACAATAACAACAACAACAACAACAAATATCCGGGTGTTGTGGTGGGTGCCTGTAGTCCCAGCTACTTGGGAGGCTGAGGCAAGAGAATCTCTTAACCCCAAGAGTTTGAGGTTGCTGTGAGCTGTGATGCCACAGCTCTCTACTGAGGGCAACACAGTGACATTCTGTCTCAAAAAATAAAGTTCTTTTAAGGAAAAAGTAATAAAAATATGCCAGAGGTGTATGCCCTGCCTTTTGGTGGGATTTAAGTAAATGTGAAGAAAATATGAGTCAGTATATACAGACACTTGAAGTCAAAACTTTTAAAATCAGGTTTCCTTATTCTCTGTATCAACTTTCCTCCTCAATCCTTTTCTAATACTGAATGAGTATTTTTATCAAACGAGTTGCCCTCCATGATATATCATCAGAAAATTCTCCTGCTCCCCCTTCACACTTGCCCTATGTATAGTTTTTTCTGTCTCCTACATGAAATCTGTTGCAAATTCCTTCAGTTTTCAAGTGTTCTTTAGTCACAAAAATAGTCTTATTACAGTAATTAAAATGTTTAATTACTGTATTAATTAAACATTAATTAAACAGAGGCAGGATAATAAATAAAATTTTAAGCTTTAGACTGGTGAAGTGACTTATACCTACAATTTGGGAGGCCAAGGCAGGAGGATCACTAGAGGCCAGAAGTTTGAGACCAGCCTGAGTAACATGGTAAGACCCTATCTCTACAAAATTTAAAAAAAAAATTAGCTGGATGTGGTGGTGTGCCTGTAGTCCCAGCTACTCAGAGGCTGAGGCAGGAGTATCCCTTGAGCCCAGGAGTTTGAGGTTACAGTATGCCACTGCAATCAAGCCTGGGTGACAGAATGAGACCCTGTCTCAAAACTAAAACAAAATAAAACTTTAAACTTCAAGCTAAAGGTTCTCCTCTCCCTTAACTCTTGCTGCTTCAAACTTAAAGCTTGCTGTGATAAAGAGAGGGGTTGGTAGTTCTGTCTACTTCCCTGATCTTATTCCTCTGAATTTACTCCTTTTCCACTGGCTAGCTGCTATTTCTGACAAACCCCCAACACCTATTTGGTGCAGGAGGAAAAGGGTCAGGGAAAGAGGACAGACTTTCCTGGTTGGTGCAGGATGCTGTTATCTTCCAAATGTGTTCCCTGTGGATATGGAGCACTCACAAATGTTGGCTCTTCTCTCTTATATCACCTTTGTGGGCTTTTCTAGAACTCTTGTTCTGGGAGGTAGGTGATGCTCCTCCTCCTCTGGTTGACTATCTATGACTCTCTTCCCTTATTCCATGTAAAACTCACTTCCTTGGTGTCCCTTTACTCTCTGGGCTTCCCTCAGGGGAAAGATCCTCCCCTGTTTTTTTAATTGAGACAGAGTATCACTTTGTCACCCTTGGTAGACTGCCGTGGCGTCATGGCTCACAGCAACCTTAAACTTTTGGGCTCAAGTGATTCTCTTGACTCAGCCTCCCTAGTAGCTGGGACTACAGGCACCTGCCACAACATTCGGCTATTTTTGTTTGTTTGTTTAGCAGGCCAGGGCTGGGTTTGAAGCCACCAGCACTGGAGCGTGTGGCTGGCACCCTGTCCCCTAAGCTACCGGCGCCCAGCCAGAAAGATCCCTTTAAAAAGGCTCCAAGCTGGCTTGGTGCCTGTGGCTCAAGTGGTTAAAGTACCAGCCACATACACCTGAGCTGGTAGGTTCAAATCTAGCCCAGGCCCGCCAAACAGCAATGATGGCTGCAACCAAAAAAGGCTCCAAGCCTCTAGGTATACTTGGCTCACAGGATAACTCATACATCTTTGTCTCAATGACAAGACCACCCATCTGACTCATTATCCCAGCACAGTTAACCAGTCTCTTGCTTTTGGATTTCCCCTCAAAATGGGAGTTAAGACAGTAAGTCCCTGTGGACCTCCAAACCCCAGGAGACACAAGCCAAACAGTTCTAATGGAGGCCTTCATCTCTGGTGGCTTCAGGCGAACGACATCTATTGTGTTGCTTTCCAAGTTTGAGGCCTTTGCTAAGACTCCAGAGACAATAGGCCGAATATAATTAACATATTGCCACAACCATTGTCTCTCACTAATTCAAGACTTTTTTAATTAGACTTCTGATGAAAATGGTGAAATGTATTAAGGCTGTTACATGCACACACACACAAACAGACAGCCCTCTCATTTGACATACAGCAGTGACAGAAAAACCTGCAAAGAGAAAAGTAAAGACACCTTGGGCTCTATGCTATGGTCTGAATTTTGTTCCCCTCAAAATTCATATTAAAGCCCTGATCTCTAATGGTATGGTATTTGGAGATGGGGCTTTTGGGAGATGATTAGGGCTGAGATCTGGAGGGTGGGGCTCTCATGATTGCATTAGGACACTAGAGCACACATTCTCTCTCTCTTTCTGCTAAGTGTGAATACAGCAAGAAGATAAGAAGGTGCTATCTGCAACCCAGGAAAAGACCCCCCATCAGGACTTGATCTTGGACATCCCAGCCTCTAGAACCATGAGAAATAAACATCTGTTGTTTAAGACACACAATCCATAGTATTGTGTTACACATCCCGAGTGGACTAATATACTCTGAAATGAGATAATCCCCACCATGATGTGGTGAAGTCACAGATCTCTTGAGTTATGAAATGAGTCTAGAAGCAAGGGTAAGTGTCAGAGATTTGGCTTCTGTGAAGTAAGGGAGATATTAGTGCTCCACAGGAAGCAGAGGACTTGGGTCAGGATTTTATTAATAGCTTAAAGCCAAGGACACACCTGTCCCTATATGCAAGCTGAACAAAAATGCCAGCCTTCTTCTTGGGGCTATAGATTTATGGGTAGCTTTGTGCCAAGTGAGTGTGGGCAGATAAAAACATTGACAGTCTTTAAACAAGACCTGAGCCTGGGAATTCCCTGCTCAGTGACGGTAATGACAATACTCTGACATTACCAGTGTACCTAGCACCAGTAATAGCCATTTAGAAAACATGGTTTCCCACTAGCAAAGTGGCATAATCCCAGCTTCTTGGGAGGCTGAAGCTGGACTGATAATTTGAGCCCAGAAGTTCAAGGCTAGCCTAGGCAATACAAGGAGACCCCCTTTCTGAAAAAAAGATTTTCCGTGAACGTGATGGATTCAACCATGTATTTATTGCTATTCAGTCACTAACCTCCACTAAAATGACAGTAAGGAGTTCTGTGTGTCTGTTTTTTAAATTACAAACTTATATGAGCAACCTGGAAGTACAAAGGAGATAATGCCCCATGGGATGAAATTTTGGTCAATGAGAAGCAACAGCCAGTGAATAATTTTCCCTCATTTCTTCCCTATTACACTTGTCCCAGGATGGTCTTGAGATGCAGTTTGTTCATTGAGAACATAGTTCCCAGACTCAACTCCCAGTTTGAGTTAATATGTCCAGGTTAACGAAACAGCCTCATGTTGGCTGCTTCACATGCCCTGTCCCTTCCACCTGCTCCCTAAACTCCCTAATAGTAAAATTAGGCTCTGGTTTATAAGGAACGCAGGCTAACAAAACTAACAAGGAAAAATTTTATATATTTCACTTCATTAAAATTAAGAATCTCTGATTATCAAAAACACACCAGTAAGAGAATAGAGTATAAAGAGCTCAGATTAGAACTCCCATTTGATCCTGAAATCCCATTACTAGGCATTTACCCATAAATAAAAAAAGTCTTTTTTATCATAAGGACATTTGCACTAGATTGTTTATTGCAGCTCAATTTACAATCATCAAGATGTGGAAAGAACCTAATGCCCATCAACCCAGACATGGATTAACAAACTGTGGTATATGTCTGGAATACTATTCAGCCATAACAAGATGGAGGTCTTTTGTGTTAACCTGGATGGAGCTGAACCACATTCTTCTTAGTAAAGTATCATAAGAACGGAAAAGCAAATACCCAATGTACACAATACTAATATGAAGCCAGCAGATGATCTAATACATGCCCACATAAGAGAAGAAACTTAATTCAATTTGAGTTGAGGGGAAGAAGAATGAGGGAGGGGGAGAGGAAGGATGGGTAGAGGATGGTGTGCTCTCACTTAATGGGCACAATGTAAGGTTATATGGCACACCTTTTGGGTGTGGGACACAACGACAAGAAGGGACTCTAACTAGCAATTGTAACCTAGTTGTTTGCACCCTCACATTAACCTGAAAAAAAAAAAAAAGAGAGAGAGAGTGGAGAAGGGAAAGATATATGCCACACATAAAAGGGACTCATATCAAAGTATGTAAATAATAGTTATAAAACAATAAGAAAAAGACATATATACCCACAGAGAAAGGACAATAAATGGTTACTGAAATCTCACAGGTAATCTTTTTTTTTTTGGTGGGGGGTAAAGTGCCATGGCGTTGCAGCTCACAGCAACCTCAAACTCTTGGGCTTAAGTGATTCTCTTGCCTTGGCCTCCCAAGTAGCTGGGACTACAGGCACCCGCCACAACGCCTGGCTATATTTTGGTTGTAGTTGTCATTGTTGTTTGGCAGGCCCAGGCTGGGTTCGAACCTGCCAGATCCAGTGTATGTGGCTGGTGCCCCAGCCACTGAGCTCCTGGAGCCAAGCCAATCTCACAGGTAATCTTGAAAATGCCAGTTAAAATCATAATGAAATACCACTGCACATTCATCAATGTGGCTAAAATTCCAGATGTTGTGAGAATATAGAACAAGGGATAGTCTTTTTTTTTTTTTTTTTTGAGACAGAGCCTCAAGCTTTCGCCCTATGTAGAGTGATGTAGCATCACAGCTTACAGTAAGCTCCAACTCCTGGGCTCAAGCTATTCTCTTGCCTCCGCCTCCCAAGTAGTTGGGACTACAGGCACCTGCCACAACACCCAGCTATTTTTTGGTTGCAGCCATTGTTGTTTGGTCGGCCCAGGCTGGATTCGAACCCGCCAGCTCAGGTGTATGTGGCTGGCACCTTAGCCACTTGAGCCACAGGCACCGAGCCACAAGGGATATTCTTATACAATGCATGTGGGAGTATAAATCACTACCACTACTTTGGAAAACAGTTTTGCACTTCTACTAAAGTTGAAAATGACTATGCAATTATATTCCCAGGTATGTAGAGAGGGTGCCAAAAATATATATGCAAATTTTAAGCAAGGAAAATAACTGAATTAAAATGGCAATACTCAAGTCTCATTTGACTTGTGCAATTGCAAGAGATACAAGATATAACATGCAAAATAACAAATGTTATTGTTATATACCAAATATTACAATTTTAATCCAGTTTTTTTCTTTCTTAAAAATGTATGTGATGGGCCGGGTGCAATGGCAGTGGCTCAAGCCTATAATGCTAGCACTCTGGGAGGCCGAGGCTGGTGGATTGCTTGAGCTCACAAGTTCAAGACCAGCCTGAGCAAAAAGCAAGACCCCGTCTCTACTAAAAATAGAAAAACTGAGGCAAGAGGATTGCTTGAGCCCAAGAGTTGGAGGTTCTGTGAGCTGAGAGTTGCTATGATGCCAAGTCACTCTACCCAGGGCAACAGCTTGAGACTCTGTCTCGGAAAAAAAGAAGGATGTTATGGGCGGCACCTGTGGCTCAGTGGGTAGGGTGCCGGCCCCATATACCGAGGGTGGCGGGGTCAAACCCAGCCCTGGCCAAACCACAACAAAAAAATAGCTGGGCGTTGTGGCAGGTGCCTGTAGTCCCAGCTACTGGGAAGGCTGAGGCAAGAGAATTGCCTAAGCCTGGGAGTTGGAGGTTGCTGTGAGCTGAGACGCCACAGCACTCTACCAAGGGCGATAAAGTGAGACTCTGTCTCTACAAAAAAAAAAAAAAGAAGAAGAAGGATGTTATAAACATATTGTATACAGTGTAATAATACATACCCATAACAAAAGATAAATAAAAGTCACCTCTGAGTACCTCTTGTAATGGCAGGATTCAACATGACTTGAGTATTACAACTTTAATACCATTTTTTCCTTTTTAAAATTGGTATATATATATATATTTTGGCACCCTATATATATCCTATAAAAATGCACACACAGGTACACCAGGAGCATACACAGCAGCTTTATTTGGAATTGCCAAATATTGAAAATAGCCCACATATTCTTCAATAGTAAAACGAATAAATTTTGGCGTGTTTATACAGTGGCATATTATACAGCATTGAAAATTAATAAGCTGCTTTATTCAAAGTAAATGAATTTAAAAAACATAATATTGAGTCAGGGAAATAGACATGAAACAACACATACCACATGATTCTCTTTATATAGATTATTTAAATTTTCAAAACTAAACCACAGTGAACATGAATGCATTCTTAGGTGTAAACTACTGTAAAGAAAATCAAGTTGAAAACCATAAAATCAGGAAGGGAACTGTGATTGGACAGGAGAGTGGGTAGGGATTCTGGGGTACCGGTGTCATTATGTATCTTAACCTGGGTGATTGTTTTTCCACAGAAGCTAGCTTTTTAATAATTCGATAAGTTGCACATTTATCCCCTTTTATATACTTTTATGCATGTGTGTAATTTTCACAATAAAAGGGGCTAATAAGAAATAAGACAAACCTGTATCCTAAGAAATTTTAAGCTCAATTCATAGTATTTGTGTGCTAACAAGGAATCTGTGTTTCTAAGATATGGTGGCCAGTCTCTAAGACAGCCTCCTATGCTCCTCTTCCAGCATTCACACACTGGCAGAGCCCCTCCCTTGTTGTATAAGGGTTGGTCTGTGTGACTAATGGAATATGACAAATGTGATGGTTTATCGTGTCCAGGATTACGTTATAGAAGCCATTGAGGCTTCCAGTTTGAGTACACTTTCTCTCTTCTTTTTTAGATCATTTGCTTTCTTTCTTTTTTTTTTTTTTTTTGAAACAGAGCCTCAAGCTGTCGCCCTATGTAGAGTGCTGTGGCATCACAGCTCACCGCAACCTCCAACTCCTGGGCTCAAGTGATTCTCCTGCCTCCACCTCCCAAGTAGCTGGGACTATAGGCACCCACCATAACGCCTGGCTATTTTTTGGTTGCAGCTGTCATTGTTGTTTGGCAGGCTGGGCTGGATTCGAACCTGCTAGTTCAGGTGTATGTGGCTGGCACCTTAGCTGCTTGAGCCACAGGTGCCGAGCCTAGATCATTTGCTTTTGGGGGAAAACAGCTGCCATGTTAAGCTACTCCACTGAAAGACCCATGCCGTGAGAGACTAAGGTCTCCTGACCACAGGCAGCAAGGAATTGAGGCCTCCAGCTGATAGACGCATGAGTGAATCCTCTTCAAGTAGATCTTCAAGCATATCGAGCAACATCTTGACTGCATCTTCATGAAAGATGCTGAGCCAGAGACACCTAGCAAATCACTCCATTATTCCTAATCCTCAGAAATTGTGAGATAATAATTGCATGTTGTTTTATCTTGCCAGCTTGGAGTATATTTTTTTTTTTTTTTTGGAGACAGAGTCTCACTTTGTCTCACTTTGTTGCCCTGGGTAGAGTGCTGTGACGTCATAGCATCTGATGTCATAGCTCACAACAACCTAAAACTCTTTGGGCTTAAGCAATGCTCTGGCCTCAGCCTCCCAAGTAGCTGGGACTACAGGTGTCTACCTCAAAGTCCTGCTATTTTTTTAGAGAGGAGGTCACTCTCTGGCTCGGGGCGGAAATCAAGTGATCCACCGGCCTGGGCCTCCCAGAGTGCTAGGATTACAGGAGTGAGCCACTTCGCCTGACAATAGGATTTGTTTTTGTTATAGCTGTCTCCTCTTTATTGTAGGAAGCACTAATAACTCCCTTTACCCTGAATTGGGGAAACCTTTAAGGCAGGCAATTAATTTGTACATGGATGCTTCACATCCAAATATACAGACATATTCCATTTGGTAACATGAATTAATAATTATAAGCATACTCATCATAATCACATGAAATACAATGTACAGTTAACCAACTTTTAAAAAATGAGTACTAAAAATATTATTAGTTATGACAATATTTTTACTATGTTTAAGCATTTTGATAATAACTTTACATGAAATAACTAACATTCATGGCAATGTGTCCTAAAGTGTAATATGCATATTTGGAGTAATTACAGAGATTCACCAAAGATTTATGTAAAACAAAGATGAAGTTTCACACTTTAACAATTACAAATGTATTTAAAAAACACTTGCACATGAAGTTTATATTTTTCACAGATATTGCTAAATTTGATGTGAATTTTTCTTTTTTTTTTCTTTTTTGAGACAGAGTCTTACTTTGTTGCCCTTGGTAGAGTGCTGTGGCAACATAACGCACAGCAACCTCAAACTCTTGGGATCAAGTGATCCTCTTGTCTCAGTCTCCCAAGTAGCTGGGACTATAGGTGTTTGTGACAATGCCCAGCTATTCTTCATTTTATTTACTTATTTATTTATTTAGAGACAGACCCTCAAGCTGTTGTTCTGGGTAGAGTGCTGTAGCATCACAGCTCACAGCAACCTCCAACTTCTGGGCTTAAGCGATTCTCTTGCCTCAGCCTCCCAAGTAGCTGGGATTACAGGCACCTGCCACAACGTCTGGCTATTTTTTGGTTAGTTGTCATTGTTGTTGGCAGGCCCAGGCTGGATTTGAACTCACCAGATCTGGTGTATGTAGCTGGCACCTTAGTGACTTGAACTACAGACACTGAGCCTGTTTTTCATTTTATTTACTTTTTTTTTTTTTTTTTGGAGACAGAGTCTCACTTTGTCACCCTCAGTGGAGTGCTGTGACATTATGGCTCACAGAAACCTCAAACTCTTTGGCTGAAGCAATTCTCTTGCCTCAGCCTCCCAAGTAGCTGGGACTACAGGTGCCTGCCACAATGCCTGGCTATTTTTAGAGTTGTGTTCTCAGACCAGCTGGTCTGGAACTCCTGAGCTAAGGCAATTCATCAGCTTCAGCCTCCCGGAGTGCTAGGATTACAGGCCTTAGCCATTGCACCCACCTGAGTTGAATTTTTAAAAGAATCAATTTGAGGCTCCATGCCGTAGTACAATGGTTATGGGACCAGCCACATACACTGAGGCTGGTGGGTTCGAACCTGGCCCAGGCCAGCTAAACAACAATGACAACAACAACAACTACAACAAAAAAATAGCCAGGCGTTGTGGTGGGTGCCTATAGTCCCAGCTACTTGAGAGGCTGAGGCAAGAGAATGGCTTAAGCCTTAAGCTCAAGAGTTTGAGGTTGCTGTGAGCTGTGATGTCACAGCACTCAGAGGGTGACATAGTGAGACTCTGCCTCTTAAAATAAAAAGAAAAATACATAAATAAAAGAATCTATTTAAACTTAATTTTTTTTTTTTTTGAGACAGAATCTCAAGCTGTCACCCTGGATAGAGAGCTGTGATGTCACAGCTCACAGCAACCTCACACTCTTGGGCTTAAGCAATTCTCTTGCCTCAGCTTCCCAATAGTTGGAACTACAGGTGCCCACCACAATACCTGGCTATTTTTGTTGTTGTTGTTGTTGCAGTTGTCTTTGTTGTTTTAGCTGGCCCAAGCTGGGTTGGAACCTGCCAGCCTCGGTGTATGTGGTCGGCACCCTAACCACTGAACTATGGGCACCGCCTTAAAGTTAATTTTTAATTTAAGGAAACAATACTGGTGGTATTGTTATGTTAAACCTTGAAGGTTGTATCCTGAAATTAACCTGAAACAATAATAATAATAATAATAATAATTTAAAAAAAAACAAACATGGAGCAGTTAGGGTGTTGGCCACATATACCAGTGCTGATGAGTTCAAACCTAGCCCAGGCCTTCTAAATAACAATGACAACAACAAAAAAATAGTCGAGCATTGTAGCAGGTGCCTGTAGTCCCATCTACTTGGGACACTAAGGCAAGAGAATCACTTAAGTCCAAGAGTTTGAGGTTGTTGTGAGCTGTGATGTCACAGCACTCTACCAAGGGCGACATAATGAGACTCTGTCTCAAAAAAAAAAACAAAACAAAACAACAACAACAACAAAAAAAACCATGAAGGCAGGATTCAAAAAAGTGAAGACTAGGAAATACCAATTTAGGCTAGGTGTGGTGGCTCACGCCTGTAATCCTAGCACTTGGGAGGCCGAGACAGGTGTATTACCTGAGCTCATGGGTTTGAGATCAGCCTGAGCAAGATCAAGACCCCGTCTCTAAAAATAGCCAGGTATGGTGGTGGGCACTTGTAATTCCAGCTACTTGGGAGGCTGAGGTAAGAGGATCTCTTGAGCCCAAGAGTTTGAGGTTCCTGTAAGCTATGACACCGCTGGGTGAGGACAACAAAGTGAGACTTTTGTCCTCCCTCCAAAGGAAAAAAAAAAGGAAATACCAATTTATAGTTATTGTGTTAGATTCAGGGAATAAAATGGTGAGGAAAAACTGTCCCGGGCAAAAAATTCAAAAGAGGAGAATATACAAAAAATGATTAGAATACATAAATGATTAAATGATTTTATCAAATCCAATAAATATTAAGATCAATCTACAAAAATCAATTGTATTTCTACATACCATATATACTCGAGTATAGGCCGAGTTTTTTCCGGCACAAAATTTGTGCTGAGTTTGGGTTTTTCGGCACAAATTTTGTGCCGGAAAAAACTTGGCTTATGCTCCAGTATATACGGTATCTATAAAAAGAAAGTGAAACTTGAAAAAAGGACCATTTATAATAACTTCAAAAGATCACATATCTCAGAACAATCTAATAAATTAAGTATGAAATTTCTACACAGAAAATTATAAAATATTAATAAAAGAAATTAAAGAAGGTTTAAATAGCTTGAGGAATATACCAGGACATTATGAATAGAAGACTCAATATTGTAAAAATGTCAAGCCTTCCCAAGTTGATCCACAGATTCAATGTAATATCTCTCTCTCTCTCTCTCTCTCTCTTTATATATATATGTATATATATATACATATATATATATACATATATATATAAATATAGATATAGGTTTGGGGGGGTTGGTAAAAATTGGCATGTTGTATACATGTGGAAACACAAAAGTCTAAGAATAGCAAAGGCAGGCTGGGTATGGTGGCTCATACCTATAATCCCAATACTTTGAGAGAGTAAGGAGGGAAGACTGCTTGAGGCCAGGAGTTTAAGACCGGCCAGGGCAACATAGTGAGATCTCTAAAAAAATTTAAAAATTAACCGTGCATGGTGGCATGAACCTGTAGCCCCACCTAAATTGAAAGGCTGAAGCAGGAGGATCACATGACACCAAGAATTTGAGGTTACAGCTAAGATCATGTCACGCCTGGGTGACAGTTGAAACACTGTCTTGAAAAAGCAACAATAAAACCAACCTGCAAAGATGACTGCTGGCTGGTTAGCTGGTTGAACAGTCAGAACACACACATTTATTTATTTATTTATTTTGGTGCCTCAAAATAATTACACTAGTAACATCGAAGATCACTAATCATAGGTCACCATAAGAGATACATGGTAATTAAAAAGTTTGAAATATTGCACAAATTCCAAAATGCAAGATAGAGACACAAAGTGAGCATACACTTTTGGAAAAATGGCAACAATGGACTTGCTCAGGAAGAGTTGCTACAAACTCCTCAATTTGTAAAAAAAAAAAAAACCTAAACAACAGTATCTGTGAAGCTCAATAAAGCAAAGCACAATAAGATGAAGTATGCCTATAAATATATATATATATATATATATATATATATATATATATATGTTTTATCGCAATAAAAAAGGCATCAGCTCAGTGCCTGTGGCTCAAACAGCTAAGGCACCAGCCACATACACCTAAGCGGGTGGGTTCGAATCCAACCTGGGCCTGCCAAGCCACAATGGCTGCAACCAAAAAATAGCTGGGTGTCGTCATAGGTGCCTGTAGTCCCAGCTACTTGGGAGGCAGAGGCAGGAGAATCGCTTAAGCCCAAGAGTAAGAGGTTTCTGTGAGCTGCAATGCCACGGCACTCTACCCAGGGCGACAGCTTGAGGTTCTGTCTCAAAATAAATAAATAAGGCATTAATACAAAAATATTCTTAAGGCATTATATATCATAGTCAAAATTTCAACTGTACAATGAGGACATTATAGTATATTCACACAATGAAATACAAATAGCAATGAAAATGAATGGAGTATAGCTATATGCAATAACATATGTGAATTTCACAGACACTATGCTGCATGAAAGAAACCAGATGTTATTGAAAACATCTTAACATCTTGCATCTTAACAGAGCAAGAGTGCAGTGGCACCATCATAGCTCACTGCAAAAATATAAGCTGTATGATCATATTTGATACCAAGTTCCAAAACAGGGCTCGTGAATGGTGTGTGAAGTCCAGAGAATGGTTACCTCTGGGCAGGAGACAGAAAGGGGCTTCTGGAATCCTGGTAATGTTCTATTTCTTAATCTAGGCATGTTCACTTTGTGTTAATTCATCAAGTTACACGGTTAAGATTTTTTCACTTTTCAATATGTTAGATTTCAAGTTTAGAAGTTTGCAAAAATGAAGAGGAAGAGGTAGAGATGACAACATAGTCTCTGCTCTCTCAAATAGTCTCTCAAAACAACAACAACAAGGTCAAGCTGAGGAAATGTAAATAAATGTAAAATTATAACTGTGATAAGTATTATGAAGGAAAGGTCCTGGGTTGTCTGAGACTTATAGTAAGGCTGTCTGCCTTTCTGCTCAGAGAGGTTAAGAAGGGCTTCTCCAAGAAGTGATGTTTGAGCTGAGCTCTAAACTTGAGTAGAAGGTAGAAGTAGAGAGTATGGCCTTGGAGGCAGAAACAATACCTTATCCAGTGCTTCTTGACAGTTGCCTTTTTCACTGTCCTCAGCTCTGTCCACTCCCCAATTTACTCAACCCCCACCCGTCCTTGCCCGAGGGTGAAAGGAATCATTTCTTGACATACCTGTAACCCATTCCTTGGCTACTTGGCTGACTAGGAGAAACCTTGATATTTGGGAGACTAAACAAAAGGCCAGTGTGACCAGAGGGCAGACAGCAAGAGAGAGGATAGGGAGAAAAGGAGCTTGAGAGGAAGGCAGAGGCTTTCCATGTCCAATATGTTAAATTTATTTTTTTCACTTTTGCCTCTTCTGCCCTGAACTATACCTGGCTTCATCACTGCCACCACCCTGAGGATTCTCCGTGTTTCTTTTCTTTCTTTCTTTTCTAAATTTCAGATTAATATGAGGATACAAATTTTTAGGTTACATTGTTGGTGGGTTGTTTTTTTTTTTTCCAGTTTTTGGCCAGGCCCGGGTTTGAACCCGCCACCTCCAGTATTTGGGGCCAGTGCCCTACTCCTTGAGCCACGGGCGCCACCCTGTTTGTGTTTCTTAGGTAAAGTTCAAGTTGTAATTGAGCCCTTCATCCATGAATAAGTTAAATAATTTAACATTAATCTATGTTCATGCCTATGAACATACTATACTATTTAATTTTGCTATATGTTTTTAAGACCAAGATTGATAAGGTGCTACTGGCTCAGATGAGGTGATCACCAGTGTATATCCAAATAAATTCATATGCTCAATGACTCCTGCCTACCATATATAAAAGTTGACTAGAAGAGAGATAGTTAGTCCTCCAGAGAGAATTATGTAATGCTGAACTAACTCAGGAGTTATCTAGAACTGTGGTCCCTTGTTTTTAGGAATGGCAGATCAAATACTGCATTTTTTTTTTTTTGAGCCAGAGTCTTGCTCAATCTTAACAGAGCAAGAGTGCAGTGGCACCATCATAGCTCACTGCAACCTCAAACTCCTGGGTTCAAGTTGTCTTCCTGCCTCACTCTCCCAAGTGGCAGGGATTAAAGGTACATGCCACCATGCCTGGCTAATTTTTCTATTTTTTGTAGAAATGGGGGATCTCAGGCTATTTCTCAGGTAGATCTTGAACTCTTGGAGTCAAGCAATCCTCCTGCCTTGGCCTCCCAAAGGCATGAGCCACCATGTCTGGCAAAAAATGTCTTCTTATTCAGTAAAACCTACCCTTCAGGATTTTGCAAACCTGCTCCTCATCTGTCCAAGAAATTATTACTGATCTATTTGCTGTGTTTCCTACTTGTGCTGACAACCTTCTGTATCCTTTAAATAAATAAACTCAGATTTACTCAGTAGTGATTGCATCTGCTTTTTTCAACAATGCAAGCCTATTGGCCGGACATGGTGGCTCACACCTGTAATCCTAGAATTCTGGGAGGCCAGGCCTGTGGATTGCTTAAGATCACAAATTTGAGACTAGCCTGAGCAAGAGTGAGACCCCTGCCTCTACTAATAATAGAAAAAACAACCAGGTATTATGTAGTCCAAGCTATATGGGAGGCTGAGTCAAGAGGATGGCTTGAGCCCAAGAGACTGAGGTTGCCGTGAGCTTTGATGACATCACAACATTCTACCCAGGGGGACAAACTGAGACTCTGTCTTAAAAGAAAAAGATTCGGTGGTCGCCACTATGCAGATCGGATTCTTCTAGCTCTCGCACCTTGCTCCACTTCATCCGCGACCATGTCTGATAAACCCGACATGGCTGAGATCGAGAAATTTGTTAAGTCGCAATTGAAGAAGACGGAAACGCAAGATCCACTGCCTTCCAAAAGAACTATCCAACAGGAGAAGCAAGCAGGCAAGCCGTAATGAGGTGAGCGCCACCAACATGCACCGTACATTCCACAAGCATTGCCTTCTTATTTTACTTCTTTTAGCTGTTTAACTTTGTAAGATACAAAGAGGTTGGATCAAGTTTAAATGAATGTGCTGCCCCTTTCACATCAAAGCATCTACAACTACTGACAACGAAGGCCACGCCTGCCTCTACCATCTGCCTGTCTGGCTGGCAGGGAAGGAAAAGAACTTGCATGTTGGCACAGAAAGAATCTGGGTGGGATGACGGTGAAATCCAGAGTTAAAACTAAGCTGGCCAAAGGTTTCTTGCAGGCTGTGAAATGCAGTTTAATCAGAGTGCCTTTTTTTTTGTTCAAATGATTTTAATTATTGGAATGCACAATTTTTTAAATAATGCAAATAAAAAGTTTTAAAACCTGAAAAAGAAGACAAAGAAAAAAAGGAAACCCTGATAGATCAAAATAGAAATCATAGCGAAAATTAATAAGCATTTAGAACCCAGTGATAACAAGTGTACTATACAGAGGGTGCCAAAAAATGTATACACATTTTAAGAAAAGAAAAAATTGTAATAAAATTATAATACTCAATATATAAATAGTAACAAAAGATGAATAAAAGTCACATTTGACTTCCACAATTATACATTGTTGTTGAATTCAATTTAACTTCAAAAAAGTAAAACACACACTCTAGGAGGCCAAGGTAGGTAGATTGCTTGAGCTCATGAGTTCAAGACCAGCTTGAATAAGATCCAGACCCCGTCTCTACTAAAAACAGAAGAAAACAGCTGGGCATAGTGGTGCATGCCTGTCTCTTAGGAGACTGAGACAAGAGGATTGCTTGAGTCCAGGGCTGTGGATTGCTTAAGAACTGTGACTCCATGGCACTCCAGCAAAAGGTGGTGACAAAATGAGACTCTCTCTCTCTCTCTCAAAAAAAAAAAAAAAGTAATACATAGAGAGCATCTCAAAATGTGTATACATTTTTTGGCACCACCAGTATATTGAAACCCATAGGATGACATTTGCCAAGTTCATCAAATGGTACATTTAATATTTGTGTATTTCATTCCAGGTAAAATTTATCTTCAAATAACTGTAAATATTGAAATTCAGGTAATATGCATGCTGAAATGTTTAAGTGTTCTAATATCTGTAATTTAGTTTAAAATCCATTAAAAACAAGGTGCTTGGCCAGTGAAGTGGGTCAGCCTATAAGGCATTCTGAGAGGCTGAGGCTGGTGAATGGCTTGAGCTCAAGAGTTTGAGACCAGCCTGAGCAAGAGTGAGACTCCATCTCTTAAAAAAACAAACAAACAAAAACTATCTGAGTGTTATGGCAGGCACCTGTAGTCCCAGCTACTCTAGTGGCTGAAGCAACAGAATCACCTGAGCCCAAGAGTTTGAGGTTGCTGTGAGCTATGACGCCATGGCACTAGGGCGACAAAATGATACTCAGTCTCAAAATCAATCAATCAGTAAGTGCTTAATGAATGAATACAAAGAAGAATGGATAGATGGAAGCTTAAATGATAAAGCAAATACAGTAAAATCTTAACTGTAGCAATTAGGTACTGAGCATATAAATGTCCCTACACAAGCCTTCAACATTTTTGTGTAAATATTTTCAGAATAAATAAAATACACCTCATGAGATACAGATACACTGATTATAAGGAGAAATATATAGTCAAATGCTTATAATTAGAAAAGAAAGGTCAAAAATAAGTGGGCTAAGCTTTCAAGTCAAAATTGAGGAAACAGACATGAAGGGAGGCAGCCCAGAAGAAGCTAATGGTTCATCCTCAGAACTCTGACCATCTTAGAGACCTCAGGGCCTTTTCAGGTGCAGTTGGGGTTGGTGCTGAAACAGTAGAATTGGGTTGACTATTGGCACAAGGAGCAGTTAGATCCCTCAGTCTCTTCATCTGGCTCATGGAGCCAGACAACAGCCTCTTTTTCCCTGAGTGGAAGAACAGATTTCAGTTTTAATTTAAGCTAGCTCTAATTAATACTATTACTTGCAAAAAGAAAATAACCTTAAATATCTTGCAATTAAGTAAAATCCCTAATAATAACAGCTGCCAAATACTGTCTTATATTCTGGTCTATAAAGATGAATAAAACATGGTCTCTGTCTATGAGAAACTCACAGGGTTTGGGTTTTCTTTTTTCCTGTAGCAGTTCAAGATATCAATAAAAACAAAAAATACATATCATGAGGTGGTGAACCACTATGTCCAATTGTTGTAGACTAGAGTTCTGTGTACGGAGACCCCTTTAAGGAGTGGGGTGGTCAAGAACACTATGCTTTGTAGTTTACATTATGATGTTCCTGGTGATTCCCATGGCAGTCAGGAACCAATTTGGCTTGAATGCTAGCTTTTAGAAGGAAGTAGGCAGAGACAGACACATTTGGAAAGGCAATTTGGCATCAGCCTGGCAAGAACTGTGGATTTCAGGGTAAGGAGTCTGGACTTTACTGTGTCATTAGTGGTTAAGCCTATGGAGATTTTCGCCTAGGATGACAGAATGATGTGATCTGCCCTTTCTGTGTTTTAGGAAGAAGAAACTGACAGGTGTGAAGAAACAGAGGAAAGGGAAAGAAAGTTTGGGACCCTGTATCAGTCAGGGTTTTTAGCTGTAAGCAAGAAAAATTGATTCTGGCTAACTTAAGCAGAAAATGAAGTGGTTGAAAGTAAATTATGCAGTTAATAAGAAATAAATTGTGTATTAATAAGAAATCTAGGCTCAGTGCCTGTGGCTCAAGCGGCTATGGCACCAGCCTCATACACCTGAGCTTACAGGTTCGAATCCAGCCCAGACCTGCCAAACAACAATGATGGCTACAACCAAAAAATAGCTGGGTGCTGTGATGGGCACCTATAGTCCCAGCTACTTGGGAGGTGGAGGCAGGAGAATCGCTTGAGCCCAGGAGTTGGAGGTTGCTGTGAGCTGTGATACTACAGCACTCTACCCAGGGTGACAGCTTGAGGCTCTGTCTCAAAAAAAAAAAAAAAAAAAAGAAAGAAAGAAAGGAATCTAAAGAACAAGCAGAAAATTCCTCCTGCTGCATCTTATCCATGTAAGAATTTCCAAAAAGAAATTCTTCTATGCAACACACTTCAGACAACCCTTATAATATGAAAATCACTCCTTGCTTCCTCAAATAAACAGCTTTAGATTTCCACAGTCTAAGCACAGCGGCTGTCTTGATGCCCACTCCTAGTTCTGCTTACTCTTTTCTTAATATCTTTGTAAAAGGTAGCTCATAAATTATTAATCACCCACATATCTTTTTTTTGTTTAAAAATGAGAAAATGGGAAAAAGAGAAATTAGATATATGAATTTATTTAGGAAAAATCAGAGAAGGAAATATGGGTAGAGGCTACAAATCTCATTTCCACAACTGATCATAATGCAGGTGTTTATGACTTCTGCCCTCTTTTCCTGGTCCATGTGCTCTTTGCCTTTAGGCAGAACCTTGGCTAGTCAGCAATTTTCACTCAGTTTGTGACCCAAACCTCCTTTCTAAGACATCTAAGCTCTTGGTGCTCTTGCCTGTATAAGGAGTTCAAGAAGTCTTTCATTAACTTTTAATCCTGAATATGGTTGATAAGGATGCACTTTAGGGGGTCCTCTGTGTCTCAATATGCCTCTTGATCCCTACATGCAACCATAATCTTATTTATCCTTGAAAATTGGGGTTAATGGCTTGGCAGCTGTGGCTCAAGCAGCTAAGGAGCCAGTCACATACACCTGAGCTGGCGGGTTTGAATCCAGCCCGGGTCCGCCAAACAACAATGATGACTGCAACCAAAAAATAGCTGAGCGTTGTGGCAGGCGCCTGTAGTCCCAGCTACTTGGGAGGCGGAGGCAGGAGAATCGCTTGAGCCCAGGAGCTGGAGTTGCTTTGAGCTGTGATGCTACAGGACTCTACCCAGGGCAACAGCTTGAGGCTCTGTCTCAAAAAGAAAAGAAAAAACAAGAAAATTGGGGTTAATAATGCTTGTCAGTCCCATAGCTTCTTTTTTTCCCTGTTGATTCCAATGAAGAGCACAAAATAACCCAGTGGCAATCTGACTCTAAATTTTCTTCCTAGTGGTAGAATTTTCCCACCAATGGAGCTCAGAGTTGATGGATGATATATTAGGCAGAGTAATGATCCCCAAAGTTGTCTACATATTAATCCCCCAAACCTGTGAATATGTTACATGGCATAAGGGAATTAAGGTTGCAGATGGAATTGAGGTTGCTCATCAGCTGACTTAAAGATGGGGAAATTATCCTGTATTATCCAGGTTGGCCCAACTTAATTACAAGACATTACTTTGTAAAAGGAAGAAAGAGGTAGGACAGTATCAGAGTGATGGAGGATGAGAAAGATTTGATCAGCCATTGTTAGCTTTGAAAAGGGGGCCAGTAGCCAAGAAATGTGGGAAACCTCTTGAAGTTGGAAAAGGCAAGGGAACAGATTTGCCCCTAGGGCCTCCAGAAGTAATGTAGCCATGATGACACTTTGATTTTAGCCCAGTCAGATCCATTTTGGACTTCTTTATTATTATTATTATTATTTAAATCATAGCTGTGTACATTAATGCAATCATGGGGTACAATGTGCTGGTTTTATATACAATTTGAAATATTTTCATCAAACTGGTTAAAATTGCCTTTGCGACATTTTCTTATTGTGTTAAAACATTTATATTCTACATTTAGTAAATTTCACAATTACCCTTGTAAGATGCATCGTAGGTGTGGTCCCACTGATTACCCTCCCTCCTCCCCTCTCCCCTCCCATCCCACTTCCCTTTCCCCATATTCTTGGCCTCTAATTGGGTTATAGTTTTCATATAAAAGCTATAAATTGGTTTCATAATAGGGCTGAGAACATTGTATACTTTTTCTTCCATTCTTGAGATACTTTGCTAAGACAAATATGCTCCAGCTCCATCCATGTAAACATGAAAGAGGTAAAGTCTCCATCTTTCTTTAAGGCTGCATAATATTCCATGGTGTACATATACCACAATTTATTAATCCATTTGTGGATCGATGGGCACTTGGGCTTCTTCCATGACTTAGCAATTAT
>CAUYPK010109346.1:0-20678 GCA_963574355.1 Loris lydekkerianus
CCAAAATGAATTTCGGCTCTTTGCCTCTTATCATTATTTTGTATACTGTGGCTCTTTGCCAAGTTTGGATTTTGTTATGCTGCTTCTGAGGAGGGACCTCTGAGGAGCGATCTCCGAGCGCGTAGTCGAACTTGTTTGCCATCCCTGCTCTAAGCACTCTATCCTTATAGTACAGTGTTCCTTATTTTTTCAGATATGAGAGAATGTCTGTTGACCTCCTAAAGGGAAGCCTAAAGGTTGACATAACCCATCATTCACTTACCAAAAGCCCATACATAGAGTCTGCTTATTCAGGAAAAAGACCAGTTGAAGAAACAGAATTAGTCAGCTGTATGATGGTAAAGTTTCACTAGATGGCTGAGGAAAACCAACAACTTGAAAGAAAAGGATCCAGAGGCAACATGAGTAATGAAGGAAAACGTAAAAAAAAAATTCAACTAGTATGGTAAGAAAAAAACATTGTATTCAAATAATTTAAGATACATTTCCAATCAAAAAAAGAAACAGGTACTGAAAATTAAAATTGCATTTAGTGAAAGAATAAAAAATTAAAGCTAAATAATGTAATGAATAGAAGTGAAGACAAAATTAATAATGTGGATGTGAGGAAAAAAATGCACTGATAAAAAACTTAAGAAAAATACAGGCAAATAGTTAGACTTTCCTCAGAAACACATACAATTTGGAAAGCATAAGGAAAACACTGTGGCTTATTTCTCTTGGGACCACTCTTTGTAATATAAATTTTGTTAGGAAACTGAGCATTTCCTACTAAATATTTAAGTTTCGTAGTGACAGCATCATTTCTGGTAACCTCTTATAAGTCTTTAAATCTTGCTATAGATATATGTCTTTTGTCATTCCAGCACATGTTTATACTCTAGGTTTTCCTTAAGTAGGTTAGAAATTTTTTATCAATGTTTTTCCTTCCTATTTGCCTTTGGAAAGAACCAGCTTTTAGATATATTTGTTTTTTTTTTCTACAATTTTAAAATTTCTGCATTCAATATTTTCTACCTTTATTTTTATTCTTTCTTCTTAGCCTCTCTTGCTCAATTTTTCTTGTTTGGAGATTAATTAAAATGAAAAAAATTGGTTACATTATTTTCTTGTTAAATAACAAAGGAATTGAAAAACCAAATTTTTTTCTTTTAATTTTTTTGAGACAGAGTCTCAAGCTGTCACCCTGGGTAGAGTGCTGTGGTGTCACAGCTCACAGCAACCTCGAACTCTTGGGCTTAAGCTATTCTCTTGCCTCAGCCTCCCAAGTAGCTGGAATTACAGGTGCCCACCACAATGCCTGGCTATTTTTTTTTTGGTTGCAGTTGTCATTGTTACTTAGCTGGCCCAGGTCGGGTTTGAACCCGCCACCCTTGGTGTATGTGACTACTGTACTATGGACGCAGAGCCCTAAACTTTTTTGAGTATAGATTTTAGTGCCCTTCCTAATTGTTTTTTATATATTTTGTAATTGTATTCTTGATTTTGTTATTTTTGAGGAATTCCAATTAGTACTATTAATTTTCAAACACTGAAGATTTTGGTCACCTTTTAATTTCCTTCTAATTTTGTTTGACTATGAAAACATGTACTCTATAAAAATCTCTATAGAGGGAGAAAAAGGAGATGGAAGAATGAATGTTATTAAACAATAATAGAAGACTGTTTCCCTGAGTTCAAGAAAAATTTTAATCTACAGAATTAAAATCCCCATTAAATTTCAGACAGGATTGATGAAATCTACTCAAAGGCACAGCTTGATAAAATGACTGATACATTGATTACTTATAATTGATGTACACAAAAAATATGTATTAATTTATTGAGGATGTAAGTTTCTACATATAACTATTAAATCAAACTTAGGTTATCATTACTTTAATTCAAAACTTGCTATTAGATTTCATCAATTCTTAAAGATATATACTGAAATCTACTGTAATCGTATTTTTTGAGTGTTTGTTTTTATAAAATTATTCCTCTATATTTAAGGTGGTATGATATTCCTTTAGATTTTTTGCCTGTTTGTTTTTATAAAATTATTCCTTTATATTTAAGGTGGTATGTTATTCCTTTAGATTTTAAGGTGGTATGTTATTTGTGCATACAAGATTATAATTATATCTTATTAAATTGTGTCTTTTTCATTGTCCAGTATCTATTTTTCTTTACCCTGTTTAGTGTTATTAAGTTTAAATTCTGTTACACAGAATTTGTTTTTTTATTTTTGGTTTCTTTTTATTTGCATTTGTCTGATATATCTAGGTCTATCATTTAATTTCAAACATTATTTTTTTAAAAAGCACTTATGTTCCACATTCTTAGTATATAATTACCCATTTAGATTTATCATCTATTTACACATGGCAAGACTTATTGTTCATTATTATAACCTCCTTAATTTCTCCTTTACCCTATCTTGAGGTTACTATTTGGCTCATTTATTAGTTGATTAGAGTCTCCATGTTTAAATATCTTCCTTATATTTAGGCTTATGTATAATATCTATCTTCTCCATTGCCCTTTGTTAGACTCATGTTTTTTCCATTCTGATTTTCTTCTATGTGAAAGAAGGTCAGATGGGGACTCAGGTCTCATTCCTGGAGATCCACATTTCATACTGATCTAGTGAGTGGTAGAAGTGAAGGGTAAGTAGGCTCAAATTTGAGCTGGTGATGGAGTTCCCTGCAGAAGAAGAAGTAGAGGAAGTCTCTTTGCTCCCAAGACTTCTTTTTTTGTTTTGTTTTTTTGCAGTTTTTGGCCAGGGTTGGGTTTGAACCTGCCACCTCTGGCATGGGGGGCTGGTGCCTTACTCCTTTAAGCCACAGATGCTGACCTGTTCCCAAGACTTCTTACTCTTCCCACCTCAGGCACAGGAGGGCACAGCACATTTTTCAAACTATTCTCAGGTCTTCTGAGTACTTAGGGAGTATCAGACATAATATGGTGAATATTAGCTTTCCTGAGTCTAGAAAGTCCATGGGTTTTTACGTTGAGGTTTTTAATGAAGATCCCTGGTATTCTTAATTTTATTAGAAGGCTCAAATAGTCTTAAGGCACACGTTCCATGCATGCAAAAGAAAGCCTGTGTTCTCATAGAAAATAAGGTCTTATTTGTTAGCCAGTATACATTTGGCTCATATAAGAAAAACTCACTGTAGTGGGTAACAGTAAGTAACAAATACCTTCATGTTGCCAGATTCTCAGAAAACTCTCCATAATGAAAATATAGACAGATTTAACCTTATAAAAGTTAAAAATCGAGTACAATTAAAGTATTGAGAAACAAAGTTAAGAAAAATAAAGCAGGAACAAATCAATAAGCAGTCATTATTCACTGAGTGCCAAGCAAAAAAACAAAACCCCCCACCAAATAAGAGAACTCCACTATCACAAATGAGCAAAGGATACATTAGAGAAGACGAAACACCCTCATTAGTAATTGAAGAGCTACAAATTTTAAACAGATATACACTATTATTAGGGCTGCTGTTATTACTTTGGGTTTAGATAAAGATGAAACAGGTATTCTCACATACACTAGGTATAGAAAACATCTGTTTGGATAGCAATTTGACTGGATGCATTTAAAAAATTATCTGTCCTCTAACCTGGCCAATCAGCTTTTAGGAATGTGAATGCATAAAAGTGAATATGCAGACATTTTTTTCTGATGCACTATTCACTAGTAGAACGAAGGTTAAGTAATCCATGGCATATTTATTCTCTATATTCTCAGAATATTAAAAAAAGGAGTAAGGGAGATGCTTCATGGTATCCTTTAATGTTCATAAAATAAACGAATAAGTAAACAACAAATAAAACAAAAACACTTGCAGAACAATATGTATAATGTGCTAGTATTTATGTGAAACCTAACAAAAAGCTAACATCGTTATCTTATACAAATACATCTGTACTACTCACAGAAACAGCAAGATAATCAAACCTTTACCAATATTTATCCATGAGACAGGACATGGGGAATTGAACAGGGAATTCTATTATTATTATTTTTTTTTCTATTTTTGATCCCCTCCTCGTACAGAAATTCTACTTCTTGTGTTATGTTCTGCTTTATTGCCTGAATATTATTTAATCAAGATTGTATGTTAACTTTCCAATTAAAATGTCCCACATACATTTTTATGAGAGACAGATATCAACTGATCTGCCAATAGAAAAATAGTAAATTTTACACTGTTTATGTATTAAAAATATAATATTAGCTATAATCTCCAGTCTTTGATAAAGGATAATTTTAAAGAAAGATGAGAAGTAAAATCATTTCATCAAAAATGCTAAAATTAGTTTTATTGTTAAGGTTATTAGAACATGAGTATATATTTGCTCTTAGATCCTTAGAAGATACTAGTTAATTGAAATGACTCTGAAGCTGATTTTCCCTTTAGTTCTCACAAAATAGCCAAATGTATTTAAAAATTAACTGTTCTGTAAATCAATATGTAAAGGCTTTCTTTAGAAATTGTTACCATTTATTTAATCAAACAAAAGCCATACTTACAACAAAGAGTAGACTGAACTGCTCCAAGTTGTGGAAAGGTCATAAGAACAGAAATCCCTGGTAGATCGTTTGGTTTTGGATGTTCAATAGTTTGGTCAGCCCAAACCACCACTTTTTTCCTCTCTACCAAATGTTCAATTTCTTTGAAGTCAGACTCAAAAGCATCATTTGACAGGCCAGCTTCTTTTAATGTGCAGTATTGTTTTCTTAGGGTTGGAAGTAAAGCATTCAATACTCTACATGAAGATGACAAGAAAAATAAACACTAAATTTTAAATACATTATTATAGTTCTTATACATAACACCTAAAGTATTAGCATATCATTAAAATGACTCCCTGTGTATGTTTTCTTTTACAATATGTTATTTCAGAAATATACCTAAACATATTCTTAATAAATTAAGTACAGAGTGAAAAGAATCTTGAAAAGGAATTATGAGAACCAGGCTCTAGTTTCAGGTAGTTTTCATTTATTTCTATATGACCTTGAACAAGGTAAAAACTGAAGTTTCTCATCTATGATGTTGGAGACAACCAGATAGCCACTGCTTATGATAGGAGATTGTTTTGAGTACTAAATAAGTTAAATATACATAAAAGCTTTTTGCAAAAAGTGGATTTCCAATCCAGCTATTGTTGTCATTATTACTAATTATCATGAGATTGAAATGAAAAGTTAACATATTATGTCAAATGATGAGACTCTTATCTTTTGTATAACCTGAAGACACACATATACATACATACACAAAAGAACAAAGCCTAACCCCCTTTTAAGTTAAATGATCTAAAGCAATGGCTTTCACAATGGGATTCAAAGTGGTTTCAAAAAGAAGAGTTGTGGACAAGGATGGTAGATTGGAAAAATCATTAGGGCACCAGAGTCTTGATTATGACTCAAAATCTCTCCTACATACATCACCAATAAGAGCAGCACTGAATGTATCTTTTTATGTCTAAGACTTCTGCGTAAATGATCACTGAAGAAATGTCACAGTTAAACACTTATATATTTAACACTAATTTATACACTAATATATTTATACACTAAGAACAAATAATGGTTCTTAACTTTTATATAAAGGAAGATGCCTAACAACATGAATGATCCTGAAATGATTCAATCCTAAGGCAGACAAGGACTCATTAAATAAAGGAGAAAGGAACCATTTTAAGTATAGATAGGGCAGTGGGAAAAATTAGACATTAATTTTAATATACAAGGAAATAAACACCTTCATACCTTAGTAGTCTTTTTTGAGACACAGTCTCATTTTGTTACCCTCAGGTGAGTGCCATGGCATCACAGCTCACAGCAACCTCCAACTCTTGGGCTCAAGCGATTCTCTTGCCTCAGCCTCCTGAGTAGCTGGGACTATAGGTGCCCGCCACAAGGCCTTGCCATTTTTTAAGAGATGAGGTCTCGCTCTTGCTCAGGTTGGTCTCCAACCTGTGAGCTCAGGGCAATCCACCTGTCTGGGCCTCCCAGAGTGCTAGGATTACAGGTGTAAGCCACCAGGCCCTGCAACCCATTGAGATCTTCCTTCCTTTCTTTCTTTCTTTCTTTCTTTCTTTTCTTTCTTTCTTTTTTTTTTTTTTTTTTTTAAGACAGAGTCTCACTATGTTGCCCTTGGTAGAATGTCCGGGCATCACAGCTCACAACAACCTCAAACTCTTAGGCTTAAGAAATTCTTTTGCTTTAGCCTCCTGAGTAGCTGGGACTACAGGCGCTCACCACAACGCCTAGCTATTTTTTGGTTGCAGTTATCATTGTTGTTTAGCTGGCCCCAGCTTCAATGCATGTGGTTAGCGACCTACTCACTGAACCTTGGGCACCAAGCCCACACACTGAGTTTTTCTAAATGCTACCGTGATCATTGTATCCTTCACAGACTTCTATTTTCCATTGATCCTATCATTTTTTCTATTTTGTCTTTTTTCTATATTTTATTCAACACATTATTGACATTCAGTCTTTTTCTGCTATATTCGGTGTATCAATCATCTAGTGCAGCGGTTCTCAACCTGTGAGTTGGGACTCCTTTAGGGGTTGAAGGTCCCTTTCACAGGGGTCACCTAAGACCATTGGAAAACACATATTTCCGACAGTCTTAGGAACCAAGACATGGCTCCTCTATCCATCTCCAGGTGTGATGACATTTTCAGGCCAACCCCATCACATACACACCATACAAATACAGGTGTATGTGACATGGTTGGTGCCATTATGTACTTATGCAGACCAGTCACACATGGGGAGAGAGCAGCTACTGTGTAGAAAGCAGATGCTGTGTTGAAAGCAGCTACTCTGTCAAAAGCAGCTACTGTGTTGAAAGCATCAGTATTGGAGGTAAAATGTCAATTCATGAATTTTAATTATTATGTAAATGTAAAATCATGTACTGTAAAATCATCAACTACTGCAAAAAAAAAAAAAAAAGTATCTGTACCATGGGAATTTAATCTGGATGCTGATCGGTCTTTTTATATTCAGCTGTGGTTGATGTGAATACTGCCCCCTTGTGATAACAACAGGTATGTAAAAAAAAACACAGAATGGTAAATCATAGAAAACTTTTAATGAACTGTAACTGAACTATGCCATGTATCATCTTATGTATTATTAAAGCTATTGTTATATATTATTTTCATTAGCAAACCATCCCATGACAATGGATTGTGTAGAGAAGAATGTTAAGAAAAGAAAATATAGTGAGGATTTTTTACAGTACAGTTTTACCTCAATAATTACAGAAGGAATTGAGAAACAGCAATGTGTTATTTGTTGTGAAGTCCTATCAACTGAATCTATGAAGCTGAACAAACTAAAGCGCCATTTTGATAGCAAGCATCTGAGTTTTGCCATCAAGCATACCAACTATTTTAGAAACAAAACTGATGGATTCAAGAAAATCAGACTTGACACTGGTGGCAAGTACCACAAACAAAATGTAGCAGCTGTTGAAGCTTTCATATTTGGTGGCACTCAGAATCATCAGAGTTATGAAACCTCACACCATTGCTGAGGATTTACTGTTGCCGGTAGCGAAAGACATTGTTCCAGTTATGATCAGAGACAAATTTGGTTTACTGGTTTACATGAGGTATATTAATCATGGCGACTTTAAAGATGAGTTTCTCTTTTGCAAACCTGTTGAAATGACAACTACTGCACGCAATGTATTTGACACAGTTGGTTCATTTCTGAAAGAGCATAAGATCTCTTGGGAAAAGGTTTGTGGTGTTTGCACAGATGGTGCTCCAGCTATGCTAGGATGTTGATCTGGATTTTAATGTTTGGTACTGAATGAATCACCAAAAGTCATTGGAACTCACTGTATGATACATCAGCAAATATTAGCAATGAAGACGCCGCCACAAGAGTTACAAGAAGTAATGAAAGCATCGTAAGTTCTGTCAATTTTGTAAAGGTGAGTACAATCGACTGTTTCACAACTGTGCAATGAGTTGGATGCGCGGAACAATGCTCTGCTATTTCACACTGAAGTGAAATAGTTGTCGAGAGGAAAAGTTTTAAAATGTGTTTTTGAGCTTTGTGATGAACTAAAAACTTTTTATAATCAGAAAGCAAGACTACAGTTAGAAGTACTTTTCAGCGATAAAAGTGAACTGCAGAAAATAACTTACTTGGTTGACATCTTTGCCATTTTGAATGAGTTAAATTTATCACTGCAAGGACCAAATGCAACATGCCTCAATTTGCCTGAAAAGATCTGATCATTCCAAATGAAACTTGTTTTGGCAAAAAAAAAATTGGCTGAAAATAAAATCTACATGTTGCCTAACTTATCTGTTTTCTTTGAGAAACATGACATTGAACCAGACAAAAGGATTACAATGATAATTTCTGTGAAAGAACACTTCCACATCCTTCCTGATGAAATTTCATCATTGTACTTTCCAAATCTACCTGACACCCCATTTACACTTGCCAGAAGCCCATTCACAGTCAAAGTTGAAGATGTTCCTGAGACAGCACAAGAGGAGTTCTTTGAATTTATTAACAGGGATGCAGCGAGAACTGATTTCTCTACAATGTCAGTTACAAAATTCTGGATCAAGTGTTTACAGTCATATCCTGTTCTATCTAAGACTGTGTTGTGCCTTCTTTTTCCTTTTCCAACAACATATTTTTGTGAAACAGGGTTTTCCAGCTTGTTGGTTATCAGGACTAAATACAGAAGTAGACTTGTTGTGGAAGATCTTCCTTATGCTCTTGTAAAGACTGCCCCAAGAATTTCTGATCTGGTGAGAAAGATACAATCTCAACCTTTGCACTGAGGTTGGCTTTTTATGCATACTGTCCCAAAATGTAGCAATGTAGTTTACTGTTATTATATTAAGACCGTTACCCATGCTACACCATGCTTTAAGACAAAATTTCATTTATTTGTAATTAGAAACAAATATTTTACAATATATAATTATGTATTTTTTTGTGATTAATCACTATGCTTTAATTATGCTCAATTTGTAACAATGAAAATACATTCTGCATATCAGATATTTACATTATGATTCATAACAGTAGCAAAATTACAATTATAAAGTAGCAACAAAAATAATTTTATGGTAGGGGGTTACCACAACATGAGGAACTCTATTGAAGGGTCACAGCATTAGGAAGGTTGAGAATCACTGATCTAGTGGATCTATTTCTATATTCCATTTTTTTTTTCTTTTGTTAAATATAAAGTCAACTTTATTATTTTACTTATCACTTTCATAGTAATTTTTAGGTGTATTTAAATTAACACAGGCTTCAGATGGTATTATCTTCTACCTGACAGGTTTTTTTTTTTTTTCTTTTTCTTTCTCTTTTAGGCAGTTAGGATGAGGGGCAGATCATCTAAATATAATTAGTGTTTGAGTCAGTCAAAGATACTTTGCAGTTTTACTTAAGACTTTGTCTTCCTCTTTTCTTCCTCTATTCTAGAATATGGCCTTTGGAGCTTTCAAGAGAAAGTCAAGAGGCTTCTCCTCAGACCTGAAGAATGTTGGAGATTGAGCTCTGCTCTTTGGATCTGTCAGAATAATTCTCAAGCAACCAACTCCAAAATCTGAGCAATTATCTTGAGAGTAAAACAAATGCTATATTGGAAACTAGCTTGTAACTGTGGGACATTTGCTCTTTTTAGAAGTTCTTCTTGTCCTGGCTCTCCAGCATATTGTGCTGTGTCCAAAACTCCATGTTGCTACTTTGGCTCTCCAAAGCTGAGGCTTTGTTGGTTTTTCTTCCCTCCTCAGGGCGGGATGATCTGCAGGCTTCAGTTACAATTATCAAATGTGTTCAAGAAAAGTAATGGCTCCGGAAGTCAGCTCACCTTTAAAAAGTTCTTTACTCTCTGGAATTTCATTCATCTAGTCCTTGCTGCAATCATATTCCTCTAATTTCTTTAAAATATTATTTCATAATTTAATTGCATATTCCAATTTGCAGTGGGAGCCATCATCCTGCCATGACCTATTATATCATAACCAAGGACACAGATTAAAGTAATTTTATTTACTTTATTTATGGAGTCTAAATAAACTCTGTGTTTTCATCCTACTCATATAAAGAGATGTACTTCCTGAGGAACTTTAAAGCAAGGTATACTGGAAAATGTTTTAACAACTCTCCCACGGTGGGAGGGAAGCCCTGATTTATAGGATTGTTTATTTTCATGGTGTAAATTCTTCCACCATGTCCAATTTTAAGCTATTCATGTGACCTCACCAAATGCAAAGTTGGGAAGAGATGCACAGTCCTGCTTAAATTCAAGGTCTAGGCTTGTAATCCATTAAAATGATTTTCTGTAACAACTAAGGGTTGAAACCATAATTTGCCCTCCTTTTTTTTTTTTTTTTTTTTTTTTTGTAGTTTAATCTTGTTGCTAAAGGTTGTTTCAAAGGAACTTAACGTTTAAACTCACTTGAACTAAATTAGAATCAAAACCAGTAAATATCCTTTTAATCATAAGCATATGTTCTTTTATAAGTATTGCTTCTCATCATTATCATAATCATCTAAATAATTTATTGATTATCCATGTTAAGATGGTTATATAAATAATGACTAAAGGAAGTTTGTATACGTGAAAAAATTTATGACATCTCAGATATGTTTCACTTGAGTTATTATAAATTACAATAATTATACAGGTGTTCCAAAAAGATTTTTAAGAGTATTTACAATTAAATTATAACAAAAAGAATGCTATAAAATAAACAAATAAGTTCTTTTTCTAAAAGGCGGAATGTGTAACATTCAAAAAGACCACAAAATTTATTTACTGTGTCACAGAATATTGAGAAGTTGTATTCCTGTGGCTCTATCATCAGAGACTGACATTCAATGGTTAAAATAAAATAAAAGGCAAATAATCTACATTTTAAGCGAGAAGAATATAATTGGTATGTGGGTAGCCCATCCATGGCTTTTCAGCAGGCAGCTGAATTGGTTCTTAAAGAGTCCAAATTAAGCCTATAATAGAAAAAAGAAAAAAGATGCATAGCATAGAGAATAAGATTTAATGGCCAAAGGTGTATGGGCAGATAAACAATTCCAAGATTGGCTCACTAACGGAATGAAAGGCCCGCTGCCACCCGCTGGTAAGGGCCAAATGCTGCAGCCTGCACCCTGGTGCACAGGGCGCCAGGAACTACCCATGCACTAGCTCTGAACTGGTCCTGTTGTCCCTGCTCCCACCAGAGAAGATTCCTTAGGAGTAAGAACAATAGATTATCCATACTGGGACAATTGGGAATGAAAGTGGTTAATGGCCCCACTGACTACACTAAGATGACAGGCCTGGGCCAGGGTTGTCAAAGGTGAATCCGGATGTAGGATGGTCCTTCGTATGCTGGGGCTGACCTAAGGAATTGTACTAAAGTAACTTAAGTCACTTGCCCTGTCCTGGCTGACATGAAAGCCAGGAAAATGAGTACCTGCCATTTTCAGCTTCCATGTTGAGAGGCATGATCTGTCTCATTTGGTGAGAAAATTCCCCCCTAAAAGGAGGTTACAGATGCTAAATAGACCTAAAGGATGACATATACAGATAGCATTAGGTTTCACTCATTTCTATTTTATCAAAACAAAATGGTGGGATTAAAATAAATGCATGACATTAGTTCAAGTAAAAAAAAAATCATTTATCTGAGTGACTATGACTGGTATTTAATATTTGTTCTTTGCACTGTAGCTGCAGGAATCCTTGCATTTTATTTCCTGAGTCATGAATGAAAATAGACATAGTAGCACAGAAATTTTGCCTTTACCTTTGATGGCTTAATTAGTTAATTTTGTTATAGTATAACATCCTAAATTAGCATAATTTGGCCTAACACTGCTCTTTATATATTAAATACACAATTTTATTTTTAGGTTGGACAAAAAGAAAATAAATCAATGGAGATATCAAACTAATTGAGCCTTATTGTATTTCTTAAAACTACCCAATATTCATACAGATAATTAATTATATCAAAACGTACTGTGACTGAATTGAAATCATAATAGACATTTTATCCTGATTTACTCAATCTGAACATTTCAAGAACACTCATGTCATTATTCACTTGCCAAAAAATGCTCTATCCACTCCCCACCTTACCACCTCCATTTTCTGAGTTTACTTTTATTTATTCCTCACATTTCAGCCCAAGTTTTACTATCTTTGATTTTCATGGTAAATGTCTCTCTGTGAAACATTATTGTACAGTACTTAAGATGAAGGTAATTTTATGACTATTTTTGTATTTATTTAATTATCTGTCTTTCCCACCAGACTGGCAGTCTCAGGAGTTCATAAAACCCTTTGGCCTCATTTTCTATAACAGTCATATTATAAGTGCCTGATACATATTTGTTGAATGGATGAGTGAATGAAATGAAAGTATGAGGGCAGTTTGATTCCAATAAAAGTAAAAAGCCATCAATAAATGTATGTTGAACTAACTAAAAGAATTGTTATCAGGTAGCCATCTTGGTAACTATCCATTGACTTTTATTTTGATAGTAACTCTGTGTTTTTGTTGCATACAACTCTTGGAAATTATTTTAAGTTGCCAGTATTATCATCCCTGGACAGATTAGAAAATTCAGAGCTAAGTAACTGGGATGATTTCTCAAGAACCACTTATCAAATTATTGACTGGAAGACTTATACTAACAAGATATAAATGCCTTTTGATTTAGTAAACTCATTCATAATTCTCCCATCCAAGTACTAACCAGGCCTGACCCTGCTTAGCTTCTGAGATCAGATGAGATCGGGTGCATTCAGGGTGGTATGGCCGTAGACTCATTCATAATTCTAATTTAGAATGTGGAAAAGATATTTCAGTACTGTATAATGCTTGGTAACATACTATAACTATATACCTGTGTATTTATGGATATTGAAATTTTTGCTAATTTGTACAGAAATTTTTATCAGTAAATCATCAGAATTATTTTGAGTGTGTTGTGGTTTTTAATAATTGCTAATATTACAGATATCACAAATTATTGTGGCCTTATCTTCATCATCCAGTTAGCGCATTGGGTCACTGTTCAAAATACTCCCTTTGGGAACAAGTAAGTGATAGTTTTCTTACAGAAAGTTTCCATAGCTAGAGTTCTGACTTCAAAATTTATTCATTAATTACAAGAAAAGAATTATTGTAAAATGTTCATCCTGGTTCATTCAGTATGTCTAGATTTTAGAGTTGTGTCCTACACATAACCTATATATTTTCCGTGGATTCTGTTTTTATTGGTACAAGGATAACACTTTGAGAACTAGTGATAAAAAGTCTAGTCACTTGCAGGGGTCCTCAAACTAAGGCCCACAGGCCACATGAGGTGGTGTGATTGTATTTGTTCCCGTTTTGTTTTTTTACTTCAAAATAAGATATGTGCAGTGTGCATAGGAATTTGTTCATAGGGTTTTTTTTGTTTGTTTAAAATATAGTCCGGCCCTCCAACAGTCTGAGGGACAGTGAACTGGCCCCCTGTTTAAAAAGTTTGAGGACCCCTGGTAGTGCATGTGCAGTGCAAACGATAATCGTAATAAGCCTATTCCTAAAGCAAATAATGGATAAGTGCATTATCACCTACCTCAAACTGCAAATCTTATCATTGCAAGTACAACTGGAAAGTACTTTTAAAATTAACAGAAATACAAAATGTAAATTAAAACGTATTTTGAGGTTTCCTTCCTATCAGAGTGAACCTCGGCTGAATCAAGGTTTCATCAACTGATTTTTTCTGCCTAAATTCAATATTATGGCTTTATTAGGTTTACAGCAAGAAATATAAAATGGAGAGCCTTGGCATTTCTGGAGAAATGACAATGAATTTGTAACTTAATTTGTAATGTACTTCAAATTAGCTCTTTAAAATCTATAAACATTATTTAATTTTACTGGATGACTTTGAAGATATACCGTATATACTTGAGTATAAGCCGAGGTTTTTCCGGCACAAAATTTGTGCCAAAAAACCCAAACTCGGCACAAATTTTGTGCCAAAAAAACTCGGCTTATACTTGAGTATACACGGTAGCTTCTGAGTATAGGCATAGTCGTTCCTACATTCTAACGTATTCAGATTAACTGAATACTAATATATAGAGTATTGTTTCTCAGAGTGTGTTGTGTATAAATATTTAAATAGGATTCATGATGAAGTAATCATGATGGAACAAAGTTAAGTTTCTTAGCATAAAACATCCAGTGCCTCTGATTGTTATTGTACATGGAGATTTTCCAAACCAGGGAGGGGCAGTTTAGGGTGGGGGAGTGAGGGATTGAGAAAGAGTGAATAAGAGAGAAATATTTAGAAGCCAAGAAATATTGAGACTCCAAACTAGTCTGGAAATGCTGTTAAGGAATTACAAAAGTATATTAACACCATTTCTTTTGAAATAGTAATTATGTTGAACTTTACTAGCTTCTTTTCTGCCATATTTGTAAATCACCAAGCTCCCTTCATGTCTATTTTTTCTCTAAATGTAAGAACTTGCACCTTAATGAGGCTCCACATTCCTCAGAGATCTAAAAATCTTTAAAATATTATTTATTGATATTTTCTGCCTCAGTGAGATTTCTGTAGCTTTTTTTTCTTTTTTACAATTTTCCAAAAGTGCAGGTGGCCAAATCATTTCTTTTCGAAGTATGCAGATTGCTGCTCCTCAAAGCCTGTTCACTCAATGAGGCTAAATACATATCCATGCAAGACAAGTAAGATATTGAGTCAGAAAAATCTTGAAGGACCAAGGGACCAAAATAAACACGCTTTCAACTCTACTGACATCTGGTACTCAACATGAAATAGCAATATCGAAAAACTGCTAAAAGATGCTTGTTTCAAAAGTTTGGTTCAAATAATTACATATTAGTATCTATCAGTACCATTGACATAGTGATATATACAAGACTGTTCACTCGTGTGTTCATTTTGACAAAGCCAGTCTTGAAATAATACTTCATTATAGTACAGTTTAAACATGATGATTCATTTAAAAATAGTTTTTGCTCATAATAAGAGGACAGTTTCCCTCCAGGCCTGAACTGGAGAATATAGGGGGAGTTTTCTGTGACTGTGAGCCCAGTATTGCTCAGTTTTATGAAGCTGTATGATATTTTTCAGAGTTGACACACAGATAAAATTGCTCTGCAATAGAAACATCTGTTCTTTCTCTTCTTTCATACTTTGATTTTTTTTTTGGTCCTACATTCAACACTAATTGTGATAGTTATTGTCTACTATATGTTAGACACTACTCTAGGTGACAAAGAACAAAATAGCATTTATTAAGTTAATATTTCATTGGAAAGACAGAAACAACAACAAAGGAAGAAATAGTATCAGTTAATTGTAAAGTCTATCGGAACAGAATTATGTGACCATGTTGCACTGTGTGAATTAGTAAAATGTAACATAACAACTTAAAGTGATAGAATATCTAATGTGGCTGGAGAAATGGGTAGAAACTGAGAAAAAAATAAGTCGCAGGTAGGTAGTTTTAAATCAGATTTAGAAATTTGTAAACTATTGTATTGTTTTAAGCAGTGAGAAGTGATCTGTGCCAAATTTGATGTACTTGTACAATTGACAGCAAAGAATTAGGTAGATGTTGAAATAGAAAGGGAAGAGGTGGGATTTACTAGCCTTATGGCACTGGAATCAAATGAAATGGATTATTTTGGTATATTTTCTGAAATGAAGTCTGCAGGGTTGGCTATTGTATGGGAAAACAGAATAAAATGGAATAAAATAAAATGGATAATAGCACAATAGTTTATAGTGAATAGTATAAACATCCTCTGATTCAATTATTTCTCTAAGTTTTTTTAGCCCTATTTTGGTAAATATAGCTATATTTTGAGAAATGTGACTTAAATTCATATCTAGTTTTTCTGATGCCTGATAAAAAATAGAGCAAATAAAATTCATGAGAAGACCTGGACCAGGCTGTTAGAAGTCACAGGACAGTAATGAAGCCACAAACAAATAAACAGGAACCACAGTAAAGAAGTAGCATTCTCTGGATTCAAAACTCTCCATGTACTGATCGCATATTCATACTGAAATAAAGTATAAATGTCTTAACACAATAATTAAGTAAATGAGGTGAGGGATATATTAACCAGTATGATGTAAGCATTCCAAATTGTATATGAAATTGGCACATTGTATCCCATAAATGCATTAATGTATACATGACCTACCTCTTTATGATTTAATAATAAAAAAAAACCCATAAAAGTTAAAAAACAAAATTAAGAAGAGAAAGGAAAACCTTAATAGCCTGGTATACAAAACCATTGCACAACTTGCTCTTTTCCACTAAATAATATATGAGAAACATTCTTCCATATTATTACCTAGATCACTCAATATTGTGAATGCTACATAACATTCTATTATATTGCATGACTATACTGATAAGCACCTGATTGATAAAAATGTATTATTTTCTATTATAAACAATTATCCAATGGATAATTCTGTACATGTTCCATTTTAAAAAAAGTTTTAGTTACCAATTTGTACCGCAAGAATAAAAGTAGAAGAATCTGTCTTTAATAGTTAGATCAAATTTCAAAATAACGACATACAATCTATTGTCCCTCAGAGTGTATTCCTTTGAACAGCAATCTTAGGAGATGATGATCAATATATTTATTGCTTATTGGTACAACATCGTATATATGCAGGGGCTCCTTTATTTACTGCGGTTTAACTTAAGGTTTTTCAACTTTACAATGGTGCAAAAGTGATATATGTTCAGTAGAAACCTACTCTGAATTTTAAATTTTGGTCTTTTCTCCAGCTGGTGATGTACAAAATGATATTTTCTTATGATGCTGGGCAGTGGCAACAAGTCACAGGTTCCCAGCAGCTCTGAAAAAGACTAAACACTCTGTACTCCACAGTGTGCTGTGTGCCAGATGATTTTGCCCAGCATAGGCTAATGTAAGTTTCCTAAGCACGTTTAAAGTAAGTTAGGCTAAGCCTGGGAGGTTACATATTTCAAATGCATTTCCGACTTACATATTTTCAACTAATACAGTCTTATTGGCACATATTTCCATAGTAAGTCAAGGAGCATCATATATGTGTGTGTGTGTGTGTGTGTGTGTGTGCATACAGGATGTTGAAAATTTGTGTGCAATTTAAAACTTATTAAATTGCACACGAGTTTTACAGACACTCTTATATGTATATATGAATATTAAAATGAAAAAGTTCTTTGAGAAAAGCTGACATAATCTGCTGCTTATAGTAGCCAATTTATAGTAATCATTATATTATAGAGTAGCAAAATCATATTATCCTTTTACCTCCTAGGGATAATAGATCTTTGGGGAAACCGTGTTACTGGTAAGTAAATTAACTTTGCTCAAAAATAGAAGGGTTGTCTTCTCTAGAAGTTACTTTATATAATTAGGCGTTTAAACCACCAAGAGGTGGAAAATGAGGTCATTCTGTGAATTATTGCTCGGGAGTTTTACACCTCTACGGGATGATAAAACCAAATGATAGTATGTCATAAAAATTAACAATAAAAAGTAAATTAAGCAGAAGTACACAGCAGTTATCCATCCTAGGTCTAGAACTAAGACCAGGCATCCTCAAACTTTTTAAACAGGGGGCCAATTCACTGCCCCTTAGACCGTTGGAGGGCCGGACTATAGTTTAAAAAAAAAATTTATGAACAAATTCTTATGCACACTGCACATATCTTATTTTGAAGTAAAAAAACAAAACAAAACGGGAACAAATACAATTCACACTACCAGATGTGGCCTGTGGGCTGTAGTTTGAGGATCCCTGAGAATCTAAGACAATAAAAAGGAACAAACAATGTCAGCTTATTGCAAATTCTATGCAAGTCAATTATGAGGCCACCTTGTAGTGAGTGATTGGCAAAACGTATTTGGTTTGAACTCTGAATGGGACAAGAAACAGCTGTGCAGAAGTAAGTGCAGGAACGAAGCTAGAGGGTAAAACTTTAGTCCCATAAAACTTCTGACAAAGCCCAAGATTTGCAGCTAAAGGATCGAGCAATTTTTCTCTTTCTACAAATGTGGTTTGTGATGTAGACTTTCCCTAGGAGATTTGCCTTTGTAGATGTAAACTTAACTATACTTTTGTGTGATGGTTAACTTTAGGTGTACACTTGACTGGATTAAGGAGTACCTACATGACTGGTAAAACCTTAGTTATGTGTGTTTGCAGAGGAGATCCATGTGTGGACTGAGCAGAGAAGATCTGCCTTCAACAGAGGGGCTAAAATAGAATGAAAAGTCAGATGAAAGGTCAGTTCTACCTTGTCTTTCCTGGGTCTGGGACAGTCTCTCTCTTACCCTTGGAAAACAGAACTCCAGGCTGTCCAGGGTTTAGACTCCAGCAGTTGCACAGGAGTCCCTGGGTTTCTCAAAGACTTGACCTAGGACTAAGAATCACAGCATCGGTCCCCTGGTTCTGAGGATGTTAGACTTGGTCGGAGCCACTCTACAGCATCCCAAGGTGCCACGGACTTTTCAACCTCCATAATCATAGGAGATAATTTCTGTATTAAATCTCTCCTCTTTCTCTCATCTCCCTCTCCTCTCTCTCTTCTCTCCTCCCCTCCCCTGCCCTTCTCTCCTCCTCCTCCTAGTGTTTCTGTTCTTTTCTGGAGAGAAACCTGACTAATGTAACATATCATATATATAACATTATGTGATTTGGCCTCTAACTTTAGGAGTAATTAAGAGGTTTTGTAGATTAAGGGTCAATATTTGGCTAGCAATAGGCCACATATGCAATGGTGATCCTTTAAGATTGTAATACCTTTCCTATGTTTAGATATATTTAGACAAAAAATACATATCATTGAGTTATAAATTCCTTCCATATTCAGTAGAGTTAACATGCTGTAAAGGTTTGTAGTCTGGGAGCAACAGGTTGTGCCATGTACCTCGGTGTATGGAAGGCTGTACCATCTAGGTTTGTTTAAGCAGCACCCTACAATGTTTGTACAATGACAAAATTTCCTAACAGTGTGATTCTCAGAAGGTATCCCCACCGTTACTCACAAACAACTACGTATGAATTAGGTGGCAGACTCTCAGCTTTAAAATAAGGACTATTTGATCTGATGTGGATACTTCAAATGTGACACAATATTTGACCTATTTGTTTGCAGTACAGTCCCCACAACAATCTAGAAGATATTTTTATTATTTCATCATTATTTTACATCAAAAGGTAAACCCACATCGTGCAACTGTCTTCCTCAAAGTCCCCAATCTGACAAAATGCCAGAACTTGAAATTGTTCCTACAGCTATCTGACTCCAAAGCTCATGTTTTCTCCAAGGTCATTTTTAAAGATCTTTTGGAGCAATTTCCCAATTTCAAAAATTTACTAATGTAAAAATAGAGAAGTCTCATTCTTAAGTCAATTTTGGTGCCTACAATGCAGACCCATGTGTGAGATTTCTCACAGGAGTTCCCCAAGGAGGAGTTGTGAGGCATAGGCCTGCTTAAAGCATGCAAGATATCAAGGTCAAAAGCAAAGCTGAGCACAGGGTCAAGATTTCCCTTCCATTTTGGGTATCTCACTTATACAGTGTGAACCCTTGAACATACCTAAGTGAATGTCATTGACAAACTTGATTAGCTAATTGATATATCATCTGAAATATGGCAAATCTAACTATTGAAATGCATGAAAATAGAATATTATAGTTCACCAGTGGTTGGAAGGTAGCAATTTAGTTGATTAGCTAGTGGCCTGTGTAAATTAAATCTAATCTGTATCTGATATTCTTACTTCCCATACATTTTCATGAGGAAACTTGCTTTGGATTTGTTAGTAAAAAATGAAGAATGAAGATTAGAGTAAAAGATGACCATTTCTCTCAGAAAGTATGGGTGAGTATGGTAACAATGATGATGCCTTCTCTGCATCTCAAGGCAGATTATCTGGGTGTCTAGCAGAGATCTGTAACAGGTGACACTGATGATGTTTATCTTTGGGAAAACTGGGAAAGCTTTAAACAATGTATATTTATGTTTACTATTTGTGAAAATGTCATATTTTAATTCTATAATGACTCAGTGTACCAGATTTTACTCTCATATTCCCTTCTAGATGAAGGGGGCATTTGAAGCAAAAGCACAGAAACTAAACACACCCACAAACACTCACATCTACATCTTAAGGATCTAGAGGCAGATGCCTTGTAATAGCACTAGAGTGGAATCTGAAAGGCCACTCTATGTCACACACTGATTTACCAACTCATGTCTTTCTGTCCTTTGCTCAGGCCATCCAGTGTCAAGAATCATCATCTATGGTAATGTAAATAAGTCTTCAGAAAAATAATGTTGGTAACTTTCTTAATTCTAGCAGGGGATAGGTAGGTGATATTCCATAATATAAGTTTGTATTAGGTCATTTCAAAAGTTTTGTCCGTTTTTATGAGTCTACTTTAAACTGTAATATCTCAGTGAATATTTATTCAATTTAATCGAAATAAGTGCCATTGGAATCAGTGCACTTTTGCCAATGTAACGCAAGTTGATTAATTCTGTCGGCATAAAAATTGGGTGCTCGGGATTCAATGAAGTCAACGAAGGCCGTTTTTGCTAGGTCCTGATTGGCA
>CAUYPK010109348.1:0-38713 GCA_963574355.1 Loris lydekkerianus
GTGTGTGTATGAATGTGAATGATGTATTTATTACATTATTTTGGAAGAAGATTCGTCTGTTATGTGGATATATATTATGTATAGCCAAATGGGATCTTTCCATTTGGTAAGGAAGGTAGGATTTCTGAAACTCAGGCCTTAGCCAGCAGGTTGGAAAACAAGACCAATTGAAGCGTTATCAAATACGTGTTTTTGTGGCTTCTATTATTTCTGTCTTGGGTTCATTGCATCATTCTTCAATGATTTTTTAAAATTTTGTGTCTAAAAGTTTGTTTTGCTTAATTATAAAGTAGACATGCATGTTTACATTTACGTAAAATATTTGCTGTGTAAAGATTTTTGTTGTTCATTCTCTTTAAAAAATCATTTTATCAGCTGGGCATGGTGGTTTATGCCTGTAAATCTAGCACAATGGAGGCCCAGGTGGGAGGATTGCTTCAGGTTAGGAGTTTGAGACCAGCCTGAGCAACAGCAAGACCTGTCTCTACTAAAAAAAAACATAAAAATTAGCTGGTGTGGTGGTGCACACCTGTAGTCCCAGCTACTCAGGAGGCTGAGACAGGAGGATTGCTTGAGCCCAGGAGTTTGAGGTTGCTGTGAGCTAGGTTGAGGTCATGGGCACTCTAGCCTTGGCAACAGAGGAAAACTGTCTCTCAAAAAGAAAAAAAAAATGTTGTATTTAAATAAAAATGATCAACTATAAAAAAAAAAAGATGTAATCCATTGTAAATCAAGGAGCATCTATATATGAAATTGCAAAAATATTTAGAACTTAAACATATTTCATAATTCTAATTATAATAACGGGGGGATCATCCTATAAAATAAGATGCAGTACTAGATAGGTGAAGTACAAGATGATAAAAACTCAGTAACTGAGGTCAAGTAACTAAAGTTGTTAGCTGAACTACAGAATAAAAAATCATTCACAAAGTACAAATTAAGTTGAGAAAAAGAAGACTTGAAAATAATAGCTAACCATAATCTAAATGTGTATCAACAATATAGTTTTAGGAAATACCGTATATACTCGAGTATAAGCCGAGTTTTTTTTGGCACAAAATTTGTGCCGAAAAACCCAAACTCAGCACAAATTTTGTGCCGAGAAATCTCGGCTTATACTTGAGTATATACGGTATTTTATCTTCTAACTATAGGATTACACTATATTGTATGCAGCATAATATATACTAGAAAATAGTCCTATTATGCTGATTAAAAGGTTCCTATAATTTTTATTCAAGCAAAATTGAAAACTTTTTGATATAAAATGCTTATGGGCAACTTCATCCAAATTAAAAACTTTTGAGCCTCAAAGGACATCATCAAGAAAGTAAAAAGACAACCCATGGAAGAGAAGAGAGAAAGACAGAAAATGTTTGCAAACCAATCTGATTGGTTTATATTAGCAAATATAAACAAGTCCCGCAACTCAATAGTAATATTACAACACAAATTAAAAAACAGACAAAGGATTGAAATAGACATTTCTCCAAAGATAGGACAATGGCCAATAAACACATGAAAAAATGCACAATATCATTAGCTATCAGGAGAAACTGAATTAAAACTATAAATGACATCCCATTTCACAACCCACTAAGGTGGGCAAAGAGAAATCCAGAAAACAACAACTAGTAATGAGGAAGTAGAATTGTAATCAGTTCTATTTCTATAAGTAGCAATGAACATTCCAAAAAAAAAATAAGGAAAACAATTCCATTTATAATAGCATTAAAAATAATAAAATAAGAATAAATGTATTGATAAACCTGTAAAACTTGTTCATCAATGACTACAAAACATTGCTGAAAGGAATGTAAGACCTAAATAAGTGGAAAGAGATCCTGCGCATACACAGATTGAGATAATTAATATTGTTGAAATACTATCCAAAGCAGCATATAAATTCAGTGCAATCCTTATCAAACTCCAAAACAATCTTATTTGGGTAAAGGAAAAAATCCACTCTAAAATTCGCATGGAATTTCAAGGGACCCAGAATAGCCAAAACAATTTTATAAGAAAATAAAATTGGAGGACTTAAGCTTCCTGATTTTAAAATTTACAACAAAGCTAGCTCAGCGCCTGTGGCTCAGCGCCTATAACTCAGTGGTTAGGGCACCAGTCACATACATGGAGGCAAGCGGGTTCGAACCCAGCCCGGGGCCTGATAAACAACAACTGCAACAACAACTTTTTGAAAGTCCAGAAATAAATCCTCACATCTATGGTTAATTGATCTTTGACAAGGGGGGCTGTCTTTGTCCGTTTTGTGTTGTTATAACATAATAGCTGAGACTTGGTAATTTGTAAAGAAAACAGGTTTTTTAGTTAGCTCATGGTTCTGTAGATTAGGAAGTTCAAGGGAATAACCGTGGCTTCTAGGAAACATACTAGTGTCACATCGTAACATGGCAGACAGAAGCAGACGTGTGAAAAGAGAAAACCCTAAGTTCTGGGCTTTTTTTTTGGGGGGGGGGACAGAGTCTCACTATGTTGCCCTCGGTAGAGTGCCATGGCTTCACAGCTCACAGCAACCTCAAATTCTTGGGCTTAAGCAATTCTTTTGCCTCAGCCTCCCAAGTAGCTGGGACCACAGGCACCTGTCACAACGTCCAGCTATTTTTTTGTCGCAGTTGTCATTGTTGTTTAGCTGGCCTGGGCTGGGCTTGAACCCGCCAGCCCTGGTGCATGTAGCTGGCGTGTAACCACTGAGCTATGGGAACTTTACTCCGAGAACTAATCCAGTCCTGGAAGAGCAAGAACTCACTCACTACAAGAACACCATCACAGCATTCATGAGGGATCCTCCTTCATGAACCGAACACCTCTCAACACTTGCCGCATTAAGGATCAATTTTTTTTTCAGACGGAGTCTCATTCTGTCCCCTCAGAAGAGTAGCTCACAGCAACCTCAAACTTGGGCTCAAGCGATTCTCTTGCCTCAGCCTCCCGAGTAGCTGGGACTACAGACATCCTCCACAATGCAGGCTATTTTTAGAGACAGAGTCTTGCTCTTGCTCAGGCTGGTCTTGAACCAGTGAGCTCAGGCAATCCACCCACCTTGGCTTCCCTACGTGCTAGGATTACAGGCATAATCATCATGCCCTGCCTGAGAATCAAATTTTAACATAAATTTTGGTGGGGACAAAAGCATAACAGGTACCAAAGCATAACAGGAAAGAATATTTTTTTCCATAATTGGTACTGGGAAAACTGAATAGCCACCTACAAAATAATAAAGTTGGACCCCTAGTTTGCTCCATATACGAAAATTAACTTAAATGGATCAAATATCTAAATTTAAAAGCTAACACTCTTAGGTGAATGAAAATAGGCAAATCTTCACAACTTTGGCTTTAGCAATGGTTTCGTAAACACAACACCAAAATCACAGGTGACAGATCAAAAAAACAAATTGGATTTCATTAAAATTTTAAAAATGTGTATCAGAAACTAACACAATAATGAGAAGACCACACCCAGATCAGGAAATAATCTGTAAATCATTAAGGGTTAAATAAGGGTTTAAATCCTTAAACCCTTAAATTAAATAAGGGTTTAATATCCAAAATTTATGAAGAACTCCTACAACTCAGAACCAGAAAGACAAATGACCCAGTTTAAAAGTGGACAAAGGCGCCAGCCACATATACCAGAGCTGAAGCCTAAGCGGGGAGTTGTGGCAGGCGCCTGTGGTCCCAGCTATTTGGAAGGCTGAGGCAAGAGAATCACTTAAGCCCAGGAGTTGGAGGTTGCTGTGAGCTGTGATGCAGTGGCACTCTACCCAGGGTGACAGCTTGAGGCTAAGTCTCAAAATAAATAAATAAATAAATAAATAAATAGGACTTTAATAGATATTTCTCCAGAGATTGGACAAGAAAGACACAAAAAAATACAAAATATGAATCACAAGGGAACTGCAAATCAAGTCACAACAAGATACCACTTCACCTATTAGGAATGATGTAAAATAAAGTGTCAGAGATGATGTGGGGAAATTGAAACCCTCACACACTGATGTAAAATAGCAGAGTCACTGTGGAAAACAGTGTAGTGATTTCTCAAAAAGTTAAACATAGATACAGCCAGATAATATATTATTGGGAGAAAAAAGTTAAAGACAGAGTTACCATATGGTCCAGCAATTCCACTCCTAGGTATATACTATATACCCAAAAGAATTGAAAACGGGACTCAAAAAAATACTTGTACATGGACATTCATACAAATATTATTCAAGCTCGCAGTCCATAGCTCAGTGAGTAGGGCACTAGCCACATGGGCTGGTGGGTTTGAGCCCAGACTGCTGAACAACATGACAACTGCAAACCAAAAATAGCTGGGTGTCGCGGTGGGCGCCTATAGTCCCACCTACTCGGGAGACTGAGGCAAGAGAATCACTTAAGCCCAAGAGTTTGAGGTTGCTGTGAGCTGTGATGCCACAGTACTCTACCTAGGGCGACATAGTGAGACTCCGCCTCAAAAAAAAAAAAAAAATTATTCATACTATAATAGCCAAAAGTTGGAAACAATCTATGTCCATCAACAGATCAACACAGTGTGGTAGACACTCACAATAGAATATTATTCAGCCATAAAAAGGAGTGAAGTTCTGAAACTCAGATGAACTTCAAAAATATTAAGTGAAATTTGCAGGCAGACACAAAGCAAAACACTGTATGATTCTACTTACATGAAATATCTAGAATAGGCAAATCCATAGACAGAAAGAGTCAGGAATGTCCAACCTTTTGGCTTCTCTGTGCCACATTGGAAGAAGAAAAGTTGTCTTGGGCACATATTAAATACACAAATACTAACGAAAGCAAATGAGAAAAAAGAAATGTACGTAATTTTTGTGATATCTGCCACCACAGAAAGGCAAAAAAGTTCTCACATGATCCACATGTTGCCCCATAGGCCATCCGTTGGATGCACCTCTAAGATTAGCCTTTACCAGGGACTGGAGGAAGGGGAGAAGAGTTACTTTGTGGAGGATGCCAAGAGCCAGACGACCTCTGAGCAAGATGACCTGCAGCTAGGGAACGAACCCTCGGGCCATTCGTCCACAGGTGCTCCTTGCAAAGAAAGAGCTGGAGCCTGAGCCCATGACGATCCCTTAGGCACGCAGTCACTGTCTAACACTCCCCTCATCTGTCTTGTGCTGTTTCAATAAAAGGCTACTGCAGAGGTTGCTCGGGGCTATCCTGCAAGCAAGATTAGCCCACCTCCTCCAAGCTTGTACTTCTAATCCGCGTCACATCTGGTTCCTGCGGCGATCGAGTCCAGGGCCATAGGGGCCACTAGGGACTGCAACATTACTTCTTATTAGGTCCAGAGTATCTGTTTGGGATGATTAAAAAAAAAAAAAAAAAAAGGCGGTGCCTGTGGCTCAGTGGGTAGGGCGCCGGCCCCACATACCAAGGGTGGCAGGTTCGAACCCGGCCATGGCCAAACTTTAACAAGAAATAGCTGGGTGTTGTGGCGGGCACCTGTAGTCCCAGCTACTCGGGGAGGCTGAGATAAGAGAATCTTCTAAGCCCAAGAGTTGGAGGTTGCTGTGAGCTGTGATGCCACAGCACTCTACCGAGGGTGACAAAGTGAGACTCTGTCTCTAAAAAAAAAAAAAAACAGAAACAAAAAAACCCTGGAAACAGCGGTGATGGTTGTACCAGTATGGCTGCCAAACAAGTACCTCCCTTAAGGCCTTTGCACTTGCTGTTCCCTTTGCTAGGGAGGCACTGTTCCCTCATTTTGTTCAGTGCTTTTCTTAAAAGTAACTAAAATATCATCATTTCCCCAATGCTTCATATTCCCTTTCCCTGATTTATTTTCTGCCTTATCAATAGCTAATACCCTTTATCTTACACACTTACCTTATTTAAAGCCTACATTTCCCATAAAATGTGAGTTTCAGGAGGTCTTGAGTGATACATTCCTAGTACCTAGTAACACAGTATCAAGTCAATAAGTATTTATAAATGAAATGCACACACACAAAACCCTTTTTACTAAGGGAGAGGGAGTATTATGTAAGGCAGAAATTTTTTTTATCTTTTAATATCTTTGTAACATTTAAAAAATAATGGCAACAATGATTACTTAGGCATTGAGTTTATGGGCCACTCATTTTTTGTTAACTGTGGTAAAATACAACATAAAATTGACTACACATGTTTAAGTTCAAAGTTCAATAATGTTAAGCATATTCACATTGTTATGCAACCAATCTCCGGGACCTTTTTGTTTTTGAGACAGACTCTCACTTTGTAGCCCTTGGTAGAGTACAGTGGCATCATAGCTCACAGCAACCTCAAAGTCTTTGGCACAAGTGATCCTCTTGCCTTAGCCTCTTAGGTAGCTGGGATTCCAGGTGTCCACCACAACACTCAGCTATTTTTTTAGAGACCATGACTTGCTCTTACTCAGGCTGGTCTTGAACTACTGAATTCAGGAAATTCACCTGCCTCAGTCTCCCAGAGTGCTAGGATTACAGGTCAGAACCACTACGCCTACCCTTTTTTTTTTTTTTCCCCCTTTTGTTTCTTTTTAGACAGAGTCTCACTCTGTCATCCTCGGTAGAGTGCCATGACATCATAGCACACAGCAACCTCAAACTCTTAGGTTCAAGTGATCTTCCTGCCTCAGTTTCCCAAGTAGCTGGGACTACAGATGTCTGCCACTATGCCTGGATAGTTTTTCTATTTTCTGTAGAGATGGGGGTCTTGCTCTAGCTCAGGTTGGTCTCGAACTCCTAAGCTCCAGCAATCCACCTACCTCAGCCTCTCAGAGTTAGAATTAGAGGTATGAGCCACTGCACCCAACCACTTGACTAGTTCTTAAAAACAGTCTATTTCTTCATCAGACCATCTACATGGCAAGATTTAAAAGGGGTGCAAAGTTCAGAAAGAATATATCTAAAGTTCTAAAACACAACAAGTGCTTGATAATTACACATTTCCCTCTCACTGACATATAGAACTAAGAAAACAGATCAAGCTCCGTTGTCGACTTGCTGAAATACGAATATTACCAAGATCTAAGTCTGTTATATCTGATTGTATTTTACTTCTTTTATTTTTTTTTTGAGACAGAGTTCACTATGTCACCCTTAGTAGAGTGCCGTGGTATCACAGCTCACAACAACCTGAAACTCTTGGGCTTAAGCCATTCTCTTGCCTTAGCCTCCCAAAAAGCTCGGACTACAGACGCCTGCCACAATGACTGGCTATTTTTTTTTGTTGTTGTTGTTATTGTTGTTGTAGTTGTCGTTGTTGTTTGGTAGGCCCAGGCTAGGTTTGAACCCACCAGTTTGGTGTATGTGGCTGGCGTCCTACCTGCCGAGTCACTTATTTAAAAATATTTATACCAATCAATGTTATCATAAAATGATACCTAAACTTACCGTTGGCCTCCCAACACATACAGTACTTGTTATTTTATTACCTTTCTAGAGCTATCAATGCCCCCATATCCCTATGTGCTTCCCTCAAAAGTAATCTAGGTTTCAATCACACTGAGATGTTGCCGGAATTCATTAAACCTACTCACACCTATTCATATGTATAAGTTCTCTAGGTCAACAAAATTACCCCTACCAAAGCCTTCCTCCATTTGATAAAGTAAAATCTTTGAGGTTAAACTCAGGTACCATCTGTAGGAAGCCTTCATACACACACACACACACACACACACACACACTTAGAGCTCTTATGCACTAATTTTTTTGAAATCCATACTTTATTTACAATCTGTATTATCAGTCTTGGTTTAGTTGTCTATTTTTCCTATTAAACAATGTAAGTGGAGAGATGGGTTTCTATTCATATTTGTATCCCTAACATCTACAAATGCTTTCAGAAATTCAATAATGCCATAATATAAAATAAAACTAAATCCCTCAATCATTTATAGTTATTTCAAAAGCTGAGATTGAAAAGTATTCTTTTAAGCCACAAAATGCCATTTTTATAACTTTAAGAATGTCCCCACTGGGCCAAATTAGGAATTTATCATTTCTGCATGTTTGAAACATTCAGATTCCACTCTTTTTGTTACTTTAAACTAGTATATTCTAACTTATTGATTGTAGTCACTTGGGTATACTATCATTCTAACTATCTAACTATATTTTTGTACCCATTAACCATCTCCACTTTATCACTCTTCCCCATTACCCTGCCCAGCCTCTGGTACCCATCATTCTACTCTCTGTTTCCATGACATCAATTGTTTTAATATTTAGGTTGCCTATATAGTAACAACATGCAAAATTTGTCTTTCTGTGCTTAGCTTATTTCACTTAACATAATGGTCTCCATTTCTATCCATGTTTCTGCTTCTTTTTTCTTTTTAGAGATGGAGTCTCTCTGTGGCACAGACTGGTCATGAACCTGTGAGCTCAGGCAATCTACCTGCCTCGGCCTCCCAGAGTGCCAGGGTTATAGGTGTGAACCACCCTGCCTGGCCTAAACATTTTTTAAATCAGCAATTTTGTTTCTTTTTTTTTTTAGAGGCAGAGTCTCACTTTATCACCCCTGGTAGAGTGCCGTAGCATCACCGCTCACAGCAACCTCCAACTCCTGGGCTTAGGCGATTCTCTTTGCCTCAGCCTCCCAAGTAGCTGGGACTACAGGGACCTGCCAGAACGCCCAGCTAATTAAATCAGTAATTTTAAACATTGTTACTGCTATAAAGGGCCATGGATTGAAACAAGAAAAAAATTATCTTTCCAATGGTCATTTCAGATTGCTTCACTTAACTAAGAAGCAGTAGTATAAAGTATATAAATTTTGTTTTTGAGACAGAGTCTCACTATGTCGCCCTCAGTAGAGTGCTGTCGTGTCACAGCTCACAGCAACCTCAAACTCTTGGGCTTAAGCGTTAAATTTTATTGTATTGGAAATCAAATGACTATGATTCTGAAAGATAACTGCTAATATATCTTGTTAGTTAAGAGAGAAAATATAGGATGATGGTTAGGTTTCATATATTTTGCATAAAGTTTGTTTTATCCTAAAATTACATGCTGTGTAATAGGTCAACTAAATTAAAAATTATTTTTTCCCAATTATATTTTTGTCTTTGCAATGTTTATCTTTAAAAGACAATTAAATATTCATTAAAGTTTTTTTTTCTGTCATTTAGGAACACCTGTACCTAAAAAAAAAAATCTAGGAATTTAAAATTATAGATTTGGTGGACTTGTTTAGTCTGTTTTACAATTGGAGCAGCTAAGATACAGAGAATCTGAGTTGCCTGAAGTTTTAGTATTAGGGAGGTTCCATAACTTAGCAAATTCATTGCATAGTCAAAGTTAAGAAAGTATTTATTCTAGTTTAGTGAATGTGTGTTGAAATCAGTATTTAGTGAAGTCCTTTCAGAGATCACTTAAAATACGTTTGGTAGGTTTCTTTTTTTTTAGTAACATATAACTATAATGTTGATTGATAAATATTTATTTACTTGTGCTTCATTTTGTTTCAGTGACTTTTTTAAAACTTTTTTTTTTTCTGAAACAGGATCTCACTCTGTCTCCTGGGCTGGATTGCAGTGGGGCATCATCGTAACTCACTGCAACCTCAAAGTCCTGGGCAGTCCTCTTGCGTCATCTTCCCCAGTAGCTGGGACTACAGGCACATGCCACCATGCTCAGCTAAGTTTTCTATTTTTCGTAGAGATGGAGGTCTTACTTTTGCTCAGGCTGGTCTCAAACTCCTAGTCTCAACTGATTCTCCTGCTTTGACCTCCCAAAGCTCTAGGATTTTTAAAGGTGTTAACAGACCGGCCAAAAAGTATGTAAATCGCATCTCTAAGTCTATCATTAAAGTAAACACATCTCTGAAACTATCACTTAAGTCAAAAAATAGACCATCATCATTACTGGCACCCCAAAAGCTTCCCAGATAGAAATTGTTTTCTAAATATTATTTTCTTTCTACCTTCCCAGATAAAACCATTATCCTGACTTTTAAAACCAAAAGTAAGAGGCCAGGCGCCTACAATCCTAGCACTCTGGGAGGCCGAGGCAGGTGGACTGCCTGAGCTCATGTGTTCGAGACCAACCTGAGCAAGAGCTAGACCCCTGTCTCTAAAAATAGCCGGGTGTTGTGGTGGGCGCCTATAGTCCCAGCTACTCTGGAGGCTGAGGCAAGAGAATCACTTGAGCCCAGGAGTTTGAGGTTGAGGACGCCATGGAACTCTACTAAGAGTGACAAAGTGAGACTCTGTCTCAAAAAAATAAATAAATAAAATAAAAAATTTTTTAGAAGTTTTAGGTCAGGCGTGGTGGCGGCTCATGCCTGTAAATCCTAGCACTCTGGGAGGCCAAGGCAGGTGGATACCTTGAGTTCACAAATTCGAGACCAGCCTGAGCAAAAGTGAGACCCCATATCTACTAAAAATAGAAAAACTGAGGCAAGAGGATTGCTTGAGCCCAAGAGTTGGAGGTTGTTGTGAGCTTTTACACCACAACACTCTACCCAGGGCAACAGCTTGAGACTCTGTCTAAAAAAAAAAAAAAAAAAAAAAAGTTTTAAGATATAGTTAAAAGAAAAAAACCCAAATTATTTGTTTAGTTAACTTCACTTAATAATGCTAAATTGTAACAGAAACATCAGTATCTAACAGTTATTTGGTAAGCAATAGCTAGTAATGACCTCAGGTATAGTTTTTAGTCATAGGCACCATTAAGAGAAGCCTCATTAAAACTTATAAATTTACACGAAGGCTGGTGGGTTTGAACCCAGCCTGGGCCAGCTATACAACAATGACAGCGACAATCAAAAAATAGCCAGGCATTGTAGCAGGTGCCGATAGTCCCAGCTACTTGGGAGCTGAGGCAAGAGAACTGCTTAAGCCCCAGAGTGGGAGGTTGCTGTGAGCTGTGACGCCACAGCACTCTACAGAGGGTGAAATAGTGAGACTCTGACTCAAAAATATAAATAAAACTTACAAATTTAATAAAATATTGCCTCCAAAATTTTGTATTCTGTATTATCACCCAACTACTACATATGCCCAGATAATACTATATTTCAGTTTATTTCTCTCAAGCTCTCATAGTTCTATATTATGAAATATTCATAAGTAAGCTTTCAAAAATGAAGTGCAGCCCAGCACCTGTAATCTCAGCACCTTGGGAGGCTGAGGCAGGATGATCGCTTGAGGCCAGGAGTTCAAGACCAGCCTGGGCAATGGTGAGACCCTGTCTCCAAGAAAAAATTTAAAATTACCTGGGTGCAGTGGTGTACACCTAGCTACTTAGGAGAATGAGGCAAGAGGATCACTTGAGCCTGGGAGTTCTAGGCTGCAGTGAGTTATGATTACACCACTGCACTCCAGCCTAGGAGACAGAGGGAGAACTTATCTCAAAAAATAAAATAACTGCCAGGCATAGCGGTGCATACCTGTAATCCTAGTACTTTGGGAGGCCAAGGTAGGTGGATTGCCTGAGCTCAGGAGTTTAAGGTCAGCCTGAAAAGGAACCAGACTCCATCTCCACTAAAAATAGAAAAACAAGCGCCACGCAGCCACATGGCCCGGCAAACACCAGGGAACTTCTTCCCCCAACAGAGGTCCCAAAGTGAAAAACTGACCTGTTTGGAAGAGATGTATTTAGAAGATGCCACCAGATTCTGTCCAAAGGAAGAAAGAAAAAGTGAACAAACATCTTTCAGCAATCAAAATCCCAGACAAGACCTGAAAGGGGGCTTTCGCAGCTCCTTCCGTAAGCTCTTTAAAAGAAAATTTTAGCAGATACTGAAAGGCTGAGGCAAGAGAATCGCTTAAGCCCAGGAGTTTGAGGTTCCTGTGAGCTATGATGCCACAGCATTCTACTGAGGGCAACACAGTGAAACTTTGTCTCAAAAAATAAATAAATAAATAAATTTTAGGTCCAGTGGATCAGAATACAGGGAAAAAAACTAATGAGAATCCCTCAATGGTTCCTTTACCCACCAAACAAAATTTCTTCAGAAACTGACTTGCTCTTGCAAATGACCTTGACCAAGGAACAGCTATGTAAAACATACTTAAGCTTGTATTGTCAAGAAGCTGAGCATAAAAAGCTTGTGTGTACATAGGAATATATATCTACGTATAAATCCCTAAGGAAAACAAATATAAGTACTTACACCTGAAATTAAATCAGCATACAAAACATTAAAGAGATGAAGATTAGTCTATGGGGTTAAGACACGGCTTTTTGAACCGCAATACTTGGGAAAAGGGATGGGAAGACTTTTTATATCATTACAGAAAAACACAGTAAATTTGAAGAAAAATAAATGTCTGTAAGAATGAAAAAAAAAAAAATAGAAAAACAAGCTGGCACTGTGGTGGGCACCTGTAGTCCCAGCTACTCAGGAGGCTTAAGCAAAAGGATCCCTTGAGCCCAGCACTTTGAATTTGTTGTGAGCTAGCCTGTCTACCCAGGGTGACAGAGTAAGATTCTTTCTCAAAAATAAATAAATAAAATTAATTTATTAAAATAAAAATTAGAAGTAAAAAGATTAGTAAAAAAGTTTAAAAGACGCCAGGTGCAGTTGCTCACACCTATAATCATATCACTTAGGAGGCCGAGGCAGGTGGAATGCCTGAGCCCACAGGTTCGAGACCCACCTGAGGCAGAGCGAGACCCTGTCTCTAAAAAATAGCCAGGTGTTGTGGTGGGCGCCTATAGTCCCAGCTACTCTGAAGGCTGAGGCAAGAGAACTGCTTGACCCTAAGAGTTTGAGATTGCTGTGAGCTATGAGGCCATAGCACTCTACCAAGGAAAACAAAGTAAGACTCTGTCTCAAAAAAAAAAAAAAAAAAAAAAGTTAAAAAAACAAAATTTGAAGTACATTGTTAAAAAAATCATTTCAGCTACCAGATTTTCTGACACAAAGCTTGTTTCCTCCTCTCATGTAACACACTATGTCGTAGAGGATGATGCCACTTGCAGCTGACCCTATCCTAACAGAAGTACCTATCATTCAGATAAAGGCAGGCCCTCACCTTAAGAAGCACTTGTCTAGGAATGGTGTTCAAAACTTGGTATCTTGCCAAATCTTTCCTTTCCATCATCTTCATCATCTCAGTAAATCACAGACCACCATCTACCTAGTTTCTCAAGCCAGGAACCAAGAAATCACTTCTTGACATCTTTCTTCTAACAGCCAATCCATCATGAAGCTGTCAACTGCTCCCCTTCCCCCAACTCGCCATCTTCTCTCTGTAGAATAGAGATACATTTCCTTTTACTTCATCTCTATTTCTGGCCATCACGTCTTACCTGGATAATCCTAGTATTACGATAACTTTGCCTTCCCTCTCACCTTTCTCCACTCCATTCTCAAAGTGGCATTTTTTAAATTAGAGTATATTACTCATATGCTTAAAATCTCCAATGACTGCAATGTCCTTAGTAAAACCCAGTCTTTAACATGCCCTACAATCTGCTCTCTGCCTACCTTTCTTGTCTAATCTTACATAGTTCCTCCTTATAATGTTCCTGGCCACGCTGAACTTTAATTTCTTCCAACATACTAAGTTTTCTTGCCTCATGGCCTTCAAATATATTTTTCTCTTTCAGGAAACTCTTTTCCCTCTGTACCTGTTGTCTTCTCATTCTTTGTTTCCACTTAGATATCAATACCTAAGAGCTTTCTCTAATTATATTACCTAAAATTCTACCCATTTTTCTCTCTTAGCACTATTCTTTCCTTCACTGAATTAATCTTAATTTGTAATTTTATATTTATTTACGTGTTATCTGTCTCCACTAAGATTGTTCCATGAAGGCAGGACTCACTATGTACTTATTACGTATGTAATTAATAAATTAAGGGAACACTTAATGTATCTGTTTAATGAATGAATGGAAGTGAATGACCTTGAGTCCAGAGAATAAATTAGGGCTCAAAGTGGTTTCCCCTTCCCTGGATCTCCCATTATCACTTGATCAGCTTTCCAACTATTTCTGAAAGGGAGAACAAAAACTGCTCCTGAAAATATGAAGGTAATACAATAGACTATATTTACAAAGTAAAGTAAATAACGGCCAAAGTGTAACAAAAAAATAACCAGGTGTTGTAGCGAGCGCCTATAGTCCCAGCTACTCGGGAGGCTGAGGCAAGAGAATCGCCTAAGCCCAAGAGTTTGAGGTTGCTGTGAGCTGTGATGCCACAGCACTCTACTGAGGGTGACAGGGTGAGACTCTTTAAAAAAAAAAAAACACACAAAAAACTATATTCCAGGGTTGTGGCATGCACCTGTAACTCCAGCTACTTTGTCAAGCAGGAGGATCCCTTGAACCCAGGAGTTCAATACCAGCCTGGATGACATGGCGAGACCTTGCCTCAAAATAAAAAAATAGAATAAGAAAAAAAAAAAAATCTGTATCTCATGTTAAGACTATAATAACTACAAAACATTTAAAAAGTTGGTTTTTTTGTTTGTTTGTTTTTTGGGTTTTTTTTTTGAGGTAGAGCTTCAAGCTGTCCCTCTGGGTGGAGTGCCGTGGCATCACAGCTCACAGCAACCTCCAACTCCTGGATTCAAGTGATTCTCCTCCCTCTGCCTCCCAAGTAGCTGGGACTACAGGTCCCTGCCACAATGCCTGGCTATTTTTTGGTTGCAGCCATTATTGTTGTTTGGTGGGCCCAGGATGGATTCGAACTTGCCAGCTCAAATGTGGCTAGTGCCTTAGCTGCTTGAACCACAGGCACCAAGTTCATTTAAAAAGTTGAAATAAAATCATTTTATCAGTGTCCATAACTCTCTTCTGATTCCAATTTTAGACTTCTAAAGTTTTCCACACACTGACATATTTTCATTAGTTTTTACTGCCTCGAGTGTCCATATTCCTACCTATACTCTTTACTCACTATACTGTGATTACTTGATGAAATTCCCCCAGTAGATCATAGTTTTTTTCTTTATAGACTCTGACCTCTCTAGGATTTCATTTTTCTTTTATTTACAATAGTTTTTTGTGCTACTGCATTTACAACAGTGATAAACATATCTAACCCTTTAGAAAATCTAAAATTTTCACAAATACCAAAATTCTTATTGATAGTAGATTCAACAGATTTTTACTTTAAAAATCTGTAATGCTTTTTAAATTTCTGACTCTTAAATTCATACATCAAGCGTCTCCTTCAGTTGCACCTTGTTTCCATAGGTAAAACCTTAGGTCTAGCACAATGCCTTGTAGAAGTCATTTGGTTTTAAATTAGCAGTTTGGAGTTTAAAGTTTCTGAAGATACTTTCAAGTTCAGGGTGACAACCATCGTTTCATTAATCTTAGCTTGTCATAGGCTTTTCCACTAATGACAGTGCTTTCTTATCTGTATTTATACCTGCACACTTGAGGGTGCCTCTTTTAAAAATGATTTGAGTAAGGCCGACTATACCACTGTTTGTTTCAAAACTTCTGCCTTGTTACACTTAAAACCCAAATATTATTTTTGTATTTCAGAGGACAAATCTCATGGGATACTTAGAATCCTAAAACTATAAAATTGAAGGTAACAGAATTTTATACAAGAGAAAACTAGGGCTCACAGAGGTCAATAAACTTGACTACGTAAGTGACAATGTCCTGATTCTGTTCAACAAGCACTGTCCAAGTCAAGAAGAGAGTTTTACTGGTTACACCAGCATGATTGATTTTTTTTTTTTTTTTTTTTTGAGTTTCAAACTTTGTCACCCTTGGTATTGTGCCATGGCATCATAGTTCACAACCTCAAACTCTTGGGCTCAAGAGATTCTCTTGCCTCAGCCCTCCCAAGTAGCTGGGGCTATAGGCTCCGGCCACAACACCTGGCTATTTTTAGAGACAAGGTCTTGCTCTGGCTCAGGCTGGTCTCCAACCTGTGAGCTCAGCAATCCACCTGCCTCGGCCTCCCACAGTGCTACGATTACAGGTGTGAGCCACCGCACCCAGCCCCAGCATGATGTTTTCTAATGCTATTTCCTATACCCTTAGGATGGTGTCTGCTCATAGTCAATCACATGATTCGTTTTAACCTTTTCTCTTTTCTTAAACTATGACACTGAATCCAGTTCCCCTAAACAGTTATTCTTAATCCCTTAACCAAATCTGGGAGGCAACTACTTATTTTTTTCTCCAGTGCATTTCATGCCTGTATTATGTGGTCTGTAGTTTATAGGGAACTCCCCAAGGACTGAGACCTACCAATACTTTGTTGTACATTATAACTATGTATTTAATGTGAATTATTAAAGCAATAGAAGAAACATTGTCTTTGGAAAAAAAGGTTTAACTTGTTTTAAGCAATAGATGTCTTTCATTTAACAAATACTTATCAATTATCATATCAGCAGGTTCTGTCCTACCTGCTCTTAGCAAAAATTCAAGTTCTCTAAATCCAAGTGAAAAGAAGAAACATTAAGATCATCCTTTTTTATTACCCCAAACAAAAAGTCCTCCCTCAGTAAGGTGGAATTCTCCCTTAACTTAACTTTCTATAAAATAAAATGCGTGTAGACCTAGTGGTTCTTTTAAAACCACTTGTACAAGCTTGGGTGTGGTGGCTCATTCTTGTAATCCCAGCACTTTGGGAAGCCCAGGAGGAAGGATGTTCGAGGACAGAAGTTCCAGACCAGCCTGGGCAAAAGTGAGATGTCATCTCTATAAAATATTCAAAAATTAGCTGGGCATAATGGTGTACGCTCCTAATCCCATCTTCTCAGGAGGCTGCAGCAGGAGGATCACCTGAGCCCAGGAACTTGGAAGTTACTGGGAGCTATGATTTGGCCACTGCCCTCTGGCCTGGGCAACAGAGAAGGACCTCATCTCTAATAAATAATTGTTTTTTCTCTAATAAATAAATTTTAAAAAAACTACCTGTACAGTTAGGTTCAGAGTTTAGGCAGTGAGTAATATTACACAAGATAGGTATGCCCTTTTTTCTGTTCAAGGTTTTAGTTGGTTAAGCAGAACTGAAGAATTTGAAATCAGAGAAAAAGAAAAGGTGAAAAGTAGTATGCAAAATTAAGAAACTAAATTGGGATAGTGGTTTTATTAATGAAAATGAACTTTATTTCATCCACAGGAATTCTGGGGTAGGTATCAATATTTCACAGAAAGGTATAAAAGTCACAAGAGCATCAATATCCCAGACTTCCAGGAAAACAACTGTGTAGCACTGTGAATATCACAAACTTAAACTTAAAAAAAAAAAAAAAAATCTTGTCTACTTCGTTCTTAAAAGTTTTATTCTTCTTAAGAAAAAGAAAAAAAAAAAAGCACAAATAGAAACCACTCTCAGAGCTGGTGGCTGCAACAGGCCAGTGAGATACCCAGGCTTTCCGGGAGGTGCCTGGCTTAGAGATGGATGTCTGCGCAGAGAGCCCAGGAACCACCCTTGCACGTCCCACACCCAGACACCACCAAGAAGGCGGCAGCAGCCGGCCACACACCGGGGCTGCCGGGGTCCGAGTTACACTGCAGACGAGGAGCGGCCCCCGGGGCTGGCCAGGATCGCAGGAAAGGCGGAGCCTGGGAAAGCGCCGGGGGCGTCCCATGCTCCGGGGCACCCCGGGCTCGCGCGGGACGCCCTGTCATGAGTCACCGAGACGAGACAGCAGGCGGGCGGGGAAGACGCTGCAGGATGGAGGGAAGCCCGACCCCGGCTCCAACCTCGGGCGGGGCGGGGAAGGGGGCCCGCCTCACCCACGCCCTGCCCGCCCTGCCCACCCAGCTCTCGTCTCCATCCGACGCAACAGGCGCGGCGGCCGGGTGCGGACCCCGGGGTCTGCGGACTGGGGAGCGGGGGCAGCAACCCGCAGCCATGACAGGCGCGGGGCGGGCCGCCGGCGGGCTGGGCCGCACGTGCGGGCAGCGCCCCCTCCCCGGCCTCCCCTCGCGCCCGCCCAAGCCCGGGGCCCCGGCCCCTCACCTCCGGCGGCAGCGGAGCGGCCCCGCCTGACCCGACCCCCCCAGCCGAGCGGCGGCAGCGGCACGTACTCACCGCCGCTCGCTGGCTCTCGCGCTTCGCCACGACTGAGGCGCCCCCGCCGCCCCCCACCTCGACCGAGACTGACACCAGCGGCTGGCCGGGCGGGGGCGGCCTCGGGCGACCACCTGGCTGACAGAACCCGCCCCCGCATCTCCCCACCAGTTGAGCAGCCGCCGCTACCCCGTGGTGCCCCCGGGCTTCCTCCCCACTCCTGAGGCGGCGGGTGGCAGCGACGGGCGGCGGCTGCACTTACCGGCGGCGCGGCCAGGCCCCCCTGTCAGCGCGGGGCCGGGAGGGAGAGGAGGGAGGAGTGTAGGGCACCGCCTCCCCCGCGCCGCCACGCACCCGCCTGATTGGCCCAGTTCACTCCCCCAGCGCGACCCCACCAGCCCCTGCGAGCGGCACTCCGGCAGCACCGGCGCGTCATTTGCATATTTGTGCCCGCGCCGCTGATTGGCCGGGGTGCGGAGGGCCGGCTGCGACCGCCACAGCTCCCGCTGCAGCTCCCGCCGCCGCTGCAGCCACGCTGGGCTGCTCGAGAGGCGCCGCTCCCCTACCCTCGAGGCCCGGCCCGACCTAGGGCGGCGGGCGGCGGGCGGCGGGAGGCGGGGTCGCTGCCCGGCTCCAACATGGCCCCGCCGCACCACCGACCCAATCGCCGGCGCGGTTACTCCAGGAGCCCTGGCGGCCTCGGGGCGGGGAAGGGTTGGGGCCGGGCGCCCTCTGGCCGGAGCGCGGGGCAGTGCAGTGGCCCGGGCTCGCTTCGCCGTTCCGCCGCGGCCGCCACGTCAGGCCGCGCCCTCGCGGCGGCCTCTCCCCTCGCGGCGGCCTCTCCCCTCGCGCCGCCCGCCCCGCGTCCCCGCCGCCACGTCAGGCACCGGCGGGCACGCCCCGACCGCGAGCTGGCCAGTGGCGGGGTCGACGCCGAGGTCACTCACACGCAGGGCATTCCTCGGTCACCGCGGGTGCTCCAAGGAGCGATGAAGGTTGTCCGAGCCTCCCTTTTCAAAGGACCGTGGTTTTAGGGCCACGTTCCCCTCTGGCGCTGCGATCCTGGTGACACACGCCTGCATGTGCTGTAAAATGGGGAGCGGGGGCAGAGAGTGCCGCGATGATGCGGCGATTCAGGCCAGGTGCTTCAGCACCTGCCAGAGGAGAGGCGCGCCAGGCTGGGTAGCGCCGGTCCCCAAGTCCTGCTCCAGAGCGAGCGCGCGCACCTCGGCTGGGCCGAAACCTGGACTTCCCGAGGTGCAGGTCTACATCGCACAGTTAGGGAGGGAGAGAAAGAACGCACGCAAGAATTAAAAAAAAAAAAAAAAAAAAAAGTGGAGGAGGATGACACTAGTTTAGGAGGTAGGGGGCGTATTGGAAAGCCACTGGGCTATGAAGGCGTTGGGACACTTGGGTTCCTTCTCGCTCTGTCACTAATTAACTGAGTGACCTATATTAAATCATAACGTGACCCAGGGCCTTGGTTTTGTCGTCTGTAGAATGAAAAGGCTGGACAAGTTTTCTAAAAGGCTTCCATCTCTCAATTTCTATGGGTCTCCACTCTCTAAGGCCCTCAGCTGGCTTTGTATTTAAGAAAAATTTTAAACTCCATATTAAAACGCGAGATATACAATGTTTGAACTTCCTTCAGCCTACTTTATAGTTTGTTCCAAACTGTTTACGGTTTCAAATCCAGTGTAGGTGATATTTAACGTTCACCTTAGGGTTGACAGACACCTCTTGAATTTCATCCTCCACGAAGGAGTGTCGCTGTGTTTGTTTATGCCTGACCAGAATGGAATGGCTGTGGCATGCATAGTGGTAGTTGCCAAGTCATTTCCTTCTTTATGTTTCCCAAGAAGGCCCTCCAGAGTAGATCAACACAACTCTATTTAGCTGAGATACTGACAGCTGGGAGGAAACCCAGATGAAAGAGAGGTTACAATTACAGCTTTGAGTCCCTCCAGGATACTTAGTAACAACCACATATTAGAATAAGAATGCACAGACATAGTTCATCTTTGAGCCCCCTATGCTGCTGCTCATTTGAATACTGCTTTAGTTTGCAAATTCAACATGTTGAGTCCAGTTTAAGGCCAGTAACATCTCACTTATCTGATATCAAGCTGAATAAGATATGCCATATAAATGAAAAACTTTAGCTACTTTACTGAATGTTCCTTCCACCATCTCCTGGAAAACTTTCATGCTTTCCTGAACACAGTTCTCTGAAAATTACTTATACTTGATGATGAAGGAACAGCGCTGTAAATATCAACCTTATTGTATTCCATTATGATCAGTGAATGCCCTTAAAAGTATGTAGAATTTCTCCCTGTAATAAACAGGTATCAATTCTTTGACCTAACCATCTTCTTACTTTTCTGACTTCCATGCTCTTATGAACTTAAATACAAATTAATAGTTTAGAGGGATCCTCAAACTGTGGCCTGTGGGCCACATGAGGCGGTGTGATTGTATTTGTTCCCGTTTTGTTTTTTCACTTCAAAATAAGATATGTGCAGTGTGCATAGGAATTTGTTCAGTTTTTTTTTTGTTTTTTGTTTTTTTTGTTTTTAACTATAGTCTGGCCCTCCAACAGTCTGAGGGACAGTGAACTGGCCCCCTGTTTAAAAAGTTTGAGGACCCCTGGTTGGGTTTCCAATAAAGATTTCCTGTGGGCTTCTCCTATGGTTTAAGTGCCTGAGTTCTTGGGATATCTATTTTAACCGCTCAGTGACTGGTTTTCACTTCTTTCTTAAATCTTGGAGGTATTCTCAGTAACAGGTGTCTGGATATGTGGACTCTGGAAAAATTATTGCTGAGGGTAGCTCTAAATCTGAGAATTTCCAGACTAGATTAGTAAACATCACCCTCTGCAATTGACTTCAGCAAGAATCAACATAAACAACATCGAATTCTAACAACACTGGCCTACCATTCCCATCAGGCCTGGACTGTCCAAAGCCAAGTGCTCTCCAGGTCCCTAGAGAATGCCTCCATTTCCACTTGATGGCTTTCAAATCAAAAAGGCCCTGTATCAGTGGATACAAAAATATGGGTTACCAGAAAGCCTATGCTGTGATGAATGAATGAAACATTCTACAATTGGTGTCATTTACTATGTATTAGGGTTTAGATTTCTTATTTCATCTTATCTTCACATCAGTCTGAGGAAAGTATCATTTTTTCCCATTTTACTGATGAAGAAGGTCCACAATCTTGGCCTGGTTACAGTCATTGAGTTAAAGAAATAATATTCAAGTCTAGAACTGTCTGGTCCTAAAGCCTGTCGCTCTTAACCACTATGCTATATCCCTTCCTTCCACCTGAGGTTCCAATTTCATGTTTATCAAGCGTACTTTAGCACCTTGGAAGGGAGAGTTCCCCACATAAGCATTTTGGTTCAGGTTACCAAAAGAATATCCCACTATGCAAAGTTATGGAGTTTTCCTGCAAGTTTGAGGAATATGAGCCAATCCTTGAATACCTGTTCACTTTAAGGGAAAATTCATATAATTAAGATCCTGAGGCTTGGCACCTGTTGCTCAAGCGGCTAAGGCACCAGCCATATACACCTGAGCTGGCAGGTTCGAATCCAGCCCAGGGCCACCAACAACGATGGCTGGGCATTGTGGTGGGTGCCTGTAGTCCCAGCTACTTGGGAGGCAGAGGCAGGAGAATCTCTTGAGCTCAGGAGTTTGACAGTGCTGTGAGCTATGATGCTATAGCACTCCATCCAGGGCAACTGCTTGAGGGTCTGTCTCAAAAATAAATAAATAAATAAAATCCTGAAACTGCAAAACTGAGGAATAGATCCTGCCTCAGAGAGACCTGCAAAACTCATGACCACAAAATAGTCAAAACCACCTTGAAAAAGAAGAAAGGCGGAGACTCATACACTTTGATTTCAAAACATGCTACAAAGATGCAATAATCAAAACAGTGTGGCACTGGTGTAAGCATAGACATCTGAATCATGGGGATAAAATAAAGTGCAGAAATAAATCCTTATATTTACAGTCAACTAATTTTCCACAAGGGCGCCAAGACATTTAAATTGGGGGGGGAAACTAGTTCTTTAAACAAATGATGCTGGGACAACTAAACATACACATTCTAAAGAATGCAGTTGGACACCCTACCTCACACTACACAAACAATAAATAAAAATACAACTGCAAGCATGGGGTAAAACTACAAAACTCTAAGAAGAAACCATAAGAGTAAATCTTGGTTTCTTATAAATGACACCAAAAGCGTAAGTGACAAAAGAAAACACAGACAAACTAAACTTCACTAAATAGGAAAACCTTTGTGTTTCAAAGGATATCACTAAGAAAGTGAAAAGAAAGACAAAACACATAAAGAGAGAAAATATTTGCAAATCACATACACATTTCTCAACTTATGATGAATTTATGTTCTACGAAACTTATTGTGACGTGAAAATACCATTCAGTTGAAAACACGTTTAGTACACCAAACCTACTCAACATCAAAGTTTAGCCTAGCCTAACTTAATCACTTAACATCTTCCTACAGTGGGGCAAAATCACCTGGCAACACAGGACATCACAGGGTCTGAAGTGTTTGCCCTTGTGATCAAATGGCTAACAGGAAACTGAGGCATCATAAGAGAGCATCTACCAGATATTACTAACCTGGGAAAACATCAAAATTCAAAGTATAGTTTCTACTGAAGGTTGTATCACGTTTCCACCACTTCTGCACGTATGTCAAAAATTGTTAAGTTGAATCATGGTAAGTAGGGGGCTGTGGTATTTGATAAAGGTTTAGTATCCAGAATATATAAAGAGCTCCTACATCTCAACAATAAAAAGATAAATAACCAATTTTAAAAGTTGCCAAAGTATTTGAATAGACATTTCTCCTAAGAAGATATACAAACAGCCAACACGTTCAAGAAAAGGGAATCAACTCATTAGTTGCTAGAAAAACACAAATTCAAAACCACGAGGAAATAATACTTCACAGCCATGAGGATGGCTATGATAACAATAGACAGACAAAACTAAATGTTGCTGAAGATGTGGAGAAATTAGAACCCTCATACATTGCTGGTGGGAATGTAAAATGATGCAGTCATTCTGAAAAGCAGTTCTTCAAAAAGTTAAACATCATTACCATAAGACCCAGAAACTTAAGAGAAATGAAAACTTATGTCCACAGATAAACTTTACACACAAATATTCATTGCAGCAGCAGGGCGTGGTGGCTCACGCCTATAATCCCAGCACTCTGGGAGGCCAACGTGGGTGGATAGCCTGGGTTCAAGAGCTGAAGACCAGCCTGAGCAAGAGTGAGACTCCTTCTCAAAAAAAAATAGCCAGGCATTGTGGAGGGCACCTGTAGTCCTAGCGACTCAGGAGCCTGAGGCAAGAGAATCGCTTGAGCCCAAGAGTTTGAGCTTGCTGTGAGCTGTGACACCACAGCACTCTACCAAGGGTGACAAAGTAAGACTGTCTCAAAAAAAAAAAGAAAGAAAAAAGTGATGTCCAGCCAGCAACTTCTACTGTGCTACAGTAACATATATAGTGTATATGTCCATATAGATCTATATGAACATATGTTGAGTCAAAAGAATATACTTTAATTATATTCATAAAGTTAGTTAAACAATAAATGTTTTTTATTTTTTTGAGACAAAGTCTCACTATGTCACCCTGGGTAGAGTGCTGTAGTGTCACAGCTCACAGCAACCTCAAACTCTTGGGCTTAAGTGATTCTCTTGCCTCAGCCTCCCAAGTAGCTGGGACTACAGATGTCCGCCACTGCACCCAGCTATTTATTGTCACAGTTGCCATTGTTGTTTAGCTGGCCAGGGCTGGGTTCGAACCTGCCACCCTCAGTGTAGGTGGGTGGCGCTGTAACCACCGTGCTACAGGCGCTGAGCCCTTCTCACTTACCTTTATCAACATAATACACAGGCTGATGTACCAAAGAAAAAATGTTCTTTCACAGACCAGTGATAAGCACTTATAAATATTAAAGTATGCTTTTTATTTCTTTATTTTGTTTTCTTTTTTTTTTTTTGAGACAGAGTCTCTATTTGTCGCCACGGGTAGAGTGCCCTGGCGTCACAGGTCACAGCAACCTCAAACGCTTAAGCTCAAGCGATTCTCTTGCCTCAGACTCGCAAGTAGCTGGCACCTGCCACAACTCCTTGTTAGTTTTTCTATATTATTAGGGATTGAGTCTTCTTGCTCAGGGTGGTCTCCATCTCCTGAGTTCAAGCAATCCACCCACCTGGCCTTTCAGAGTGCTAAGATTACAGGCATGAGCCACCACACCTGATCCCCCCCCTTTTTTTTTTGAGATAGAATCTGGTTATGTTGCCCTGGCTAGAGTGCTCTGGTGTCATCATAGCTCACAGCAACCTCAAACACTTGGGCTCAAGCAATCCTACTGATTCAGCCTCCCAAGTAACTGGGACTACAGGCACCCACCCCAATGCCCGACTAGTTTTTCTATTTTTAGTAGCGACAAGGTCTCGCTCTTGCTCATCCAGAAATTTCTTTAGATTTTTTTTTTTTTTCAGGCCCTTGTTAAAAGCAAATGAAAACGAGGGCTAGCTTGGCACGGTAGCTCACACCTGTAATACCAGCACTTTGGGAGGTCGAGGTGGGCAGATTGCTAGAGCTCAGGACAGACCAGCCTGAGCAACAGTAAAACTGTGTCTCCAAAAATGGCCAAGTGTTGTGGTGGGTGCCTGTAATCCCAGCTATTCGGGAGGCTGAGACCAGAGAATCACTTGAGCCCAGGAGTTTAAGGTTGCTGTGAGCTGTGATGCTATAGCACTCTACTGAGGGCAACACAGTAAGACTCTGTCTCAAAAAAAAAAAAAAGAAAAGAAAAAAGAAAGAAAAAAAAGAAAGAAATGAGGGCTAGCTAGAATTTCAGCTGTAGTTTAAAGCACCTCAAAGATCATTTAAGGGTATGCTGAGCACTATTGTCAAATCTAGAGGCTGCTGATAAAAACAACATCTATGGATCTGTTTTGGCCAGGGGGCTATTCTTCAGGCTTTTACTCCGAGGCCCATTTAATCAGACACAGATCTTAGAGACTCCAAGTTTTACCTAGTTTATCCCCTGCGTTTACCCAGGAATAAACTTCAAAGCATGATCCTACTTGACAGTTCAAATCTTACACTGTCTGCTTTTATAAACAGCTGCTTGTCCTAATCTTAAAAGTCCTTCAGGAAAAAGCAGCTGTGCTGTTTTCCTTGCTAAAACATCCCTGAGCATCTCATTCTCTCTCTTTCTGCATCTGCTTCTCTTTGGGTAATAGAAGTGCTCCTGGAGAAGTGTATCTAAATCAAGTTTGGAGGGATCAAATGCATGAAATGTGGTTGCTACTAAAAAAGTGAATTCATTCAACAAGTATGTGGAGAGTGTCTGGGACGAGTCAGGTACAGTGCTGGGTGCTGAGGATACAACAAGAGAGACGTGGTCCTTTGGCCTTGTGGCAAATTATTCTCTCTCTCTCTCTTTTTTTTTTTTTGCAGTTTTTGGCCGGGGCTAGGTTTGAACCCGCCACCTCTGGCATATGGGGTCAGCGCCCTACTCCTTGAGCCACAGGAGCCGCCTGCAAATTATTCTCTAAAGCAAATACATGCCTCCTAATTGGTTCTTTTTGTTCCTTTTGGTTATGTAACCTTTACTGAAAGGTGCTATAATTGGTTTGCTTTAAAAAGTGTGCATGATCTATACCATTTAGACCATGGACGTATGGAAACTGTGAACATGTATTTTTATAATCAGTTGGTTTGTTTTGCAGGTATTACAGACATATTTTCAGGATAAGAAACCCATCCTGGTGCAAATTAAATCCATCTTGTTGAGCCCTGTGTGGTGGCTCATGCCTATCATCCTAGCACTCTAGAAGGCCAAGGCTGGTGGATTCCTTGAGCTCAGAAGTTTGAGACCAGCCTAAGCAAGAGGGAGACCCTTGTCTATCCTAAAAAAAAACACAAAAAACAAACAAACAAAAAAATATATATATATATATACACACACACACACACACATATATATAGATGGATAGATAGATAGACAGACAGATAAATAGAAAGATAGAAAAACTAACCAGAGTTGTGGTGGGGACCTGTAGTCCCAGCTACTTAGGGGGCTGAGGCAAGAGGATCACTTGAGCCCAAGAGATTGAGGTTGCTGTGAGCTATGACACCATGGTACTCTACTCAGGGTGACAGAGTGAGACTGTCTCAAAAAAAAAAAAAAAAAAAAAAAGGAAATATTTAGGTGTCATATAAGCACATATTTGATTTTTCTGACATTATAGATGATTGAGAAACTTTCCGTCTTCCAGAAAGTTTGGCTGAATAAAGACATCAAACACATACATAGTAGAACAAAGAACTAAGTATCTGGGGCCAGGTCTACCAAACTAATAGTCTGTATTCTATAGTTTTGCTGCATAATAACTGTATTCAATTAGCAACAGGATAAAAGACTAAGGTGAATCTTCTTTATATCACATGTATGCAGTGGAACCTCTGTTAAGTTGCCCACCTAAAGGACTGTGGCAAACTAGCCAACACACGGAGGTGGCCAACGTAAGGAATGAGGCCTCCTGTGCTGGTACGTACACATGGTGCGTGTCCAGTCCATGAAAATTAGGTCAACCGAAGGAGGCGCTCAATGTAGGGAAGTGGTCAATACTGTAATTTTTGTGGTCAATACTGTAATTGTAGTCCCTTTTCACTGTTTATCTCTGCCTTGTAGGACTGTCTAAACTTTTCTCATAGTCAGCAATTTTTGGCCAGTAAAGGAGAGCCCTCTCTATCCAGCACTCATGACTCTGCTCCTGGAGGATGCTTCTCTTGACGTGTCCTTTGCAGAGTATGTACTACTTGGAAAAAACATACTGAGTGATTTGTGCAAACTACAAGAACTGTCAGGCTGGCACTTGCTCACTGTCTGCCACTCCTCTTACTAGATACCTAAAGGCAGCTGGGGCCTGTTCCTCAAACATACCACCCTGCTCCTCCAGGGAGCTTGTCGCCTTTATCCCCTGGGCCTTATCCCTGGCTCTGGGTGCAGCTGCCCCTCCTCCTTCAGGTCTTGTAAAAATGGTCCCTCCTTTTAGGGATCTTCCTTGACTTCTAATTACCTAATTTATTTCCTTCTTAACTCTTACCATAGTCCTGTTCATATACTTATTTTTTGTTTCCATGCACTAAAAAAGTATCTTGAGGCATCAAAAAGTTGAGCCTTCTTCCTCAAGGTATTCCCAACACCTAGAACACAGGGGCTCCATAAATGTGTGTTTTAAACTGAGTGAACTGCTCACCCAACAAATCCATATTGTTCTGGCAGGAAAAACGGCCACCATTTGGAATTCTCCCTCTTGGTTTTCAACAAGATACTGGAAACATCTATCGGGAGTTCTCAAACCTAACTCCATATTAGAATCTCCCAGGAGGTTTAAAAATTATCTTTGCTTAGCCCTGCCCAGACCTAGGGGTGACAGATCTCAGCATCAGTATGTTTTAAAAGCTCTTTGTGTAATTACTTGTGCATCCAACATAGAAAAGTACTGCTCTAAGTGACACAGAACTGAGTAATTACCTATCAAGTTGCTATCCTCTGTGAGTCCTTCTGGTACCACCCAGGTCCAAGGGCACCCCCAAAGTACTCTTTGGGCCATTCTCTTGGCTTCTAAAAATACCTGCCTCATTACCACCCAGGGGCAGCATCCAGCACAAACCAGATGAAAAAGTAACCTCTCCGGAAAGACAAAAGGCATTTAGATAACCTAGGTTCATCTGTGAGGACCTGTCCTGAAATCTTCAAACTCAAAGGGAAAAGAAAGTTCCAGCACACTTCTCTCTTCCTTCTTGAAAGAAAGTCATCAACAATTTCCCTCCACGTAGCTGTAGAAGTGAGGTAATCAATCAATCAATCAATCAATCAAGTACATGAGCTACAAAGCAAATAAAAAATAATATTCATAAAAGAGAGAAGTGGCCAGATTCTATCCTTTTCCCTAAAAAAAAAAAAAAAAAAAAGACCAAGTAGTAGTGGGTTCAGTAATGCAGGTTCATATTTTTTGTTATGGCAAACTCTAAACGCTAAGGCCTTAAAATTGGGACCGCTACTGTTTTTAATGACAAAACAATGGCTATTGATATTTTTCTCCAGGAATATAATTAATACACTTTCCCCCCTCAAAATTATCATCAGAAATGTTAACAAAAACTATGCTCATGCTGGAAGTCAATTGGAACCCACTGCCTTCCTCCAGTTAGAAAAGCCAAATGACTAGGCGGTGCCTGTGGCTCAGTGGGTGGGGCGCTGGCCCCATATACCAAGGGTGGTGGGTTCAAACCCAGCCCCGGCCAAACTTCAACAGAAAAATAGCTGGGCGTCGTGGTGGGCGCCTGTAGTCCCAGCTATTTAGGAGGCTGCGGCAAGAGACTCACCTGAGCCTGGGAGTTGGAGGTTGCTGTGAGCTGTGTGATGCCACAGCACTCTACCGAGGGCAGCAAAGTAAGACTCTGTCTCTACAAAAACAAACAAACAAACAAACAAAAAGCCAAATGACTATGGAAAACCAAGACACAGGATTGAAAGTGATGAGTCACTGACCAGGTATGAATGGTTAGCAATTTTTCTTGCATGTGAAATGAGAATCACAACATCTATGCTACCTGCCTCAAGTTGCTGTTGCTTCTTTTCTTTTTTCTTTTTCTTTTTTTAGGTAGAGTTTCACTCTGTCACCCTGGGTAGAGTGACAGAATGGCATGTTCTTCATCATGGCATCATTATAGCTCACAGTAACCTCAAATTCGTGGGGGCAACCAATCCTCTTGCCTCAGCCTCCTGAGTAGCTAGGACTATAGGAGACCACCATAACACCCAGCTAGTTTTTCTATTTTTAGTAGAGATGGGGACTCATTCTTGCTCAGGCTGGCCTAGAACTCCTGAGCTCAAGCAATCAACTGCCTCAGCCTCCCAGAGTGCTAGGATTATAGGTGTGAGCCACATGCTCGGCCATCTTGCTTCTTGTAGATAATGTTCATAGCATTCTCTGAAGGTATTATAGTGTGCAAATGAAAATTACTGGTCTTCTGTCTTATGGGCAAACTTTAGGAAAAAAAAGAAAAAAAAAAAAAAAAAAGAGGAAGAATAATAAGAAAGAAAAATTCCAGTAGTTACAATAATTAGAAGGACTGACCTAGGATATATTATGTGCCCAGAGTGTGCTAAACAATGAAAAGAATGGTCCAAATGGTCCACAGTGAATAACTGCTTTGTGACATACTTTCCCATCACTAGGGAAACTGACCCACCAGACATAGACTAGCAGATAGATCAAACAGCAGGGAAAGCAATTTCCTTTGCAGCAAAAGAAACTCAGCTCCACCAAGTGCGGGAATAACATTTAAAAATCCGCTTATTCATTCCCCAAAGTATTTTTCCACCCCAAGACCTAAAGTTCTTTCATTTCCACTGAAGAAATCCAGACTTTGGAATGGGTTACACGTATTCAAACTCAGGGGCCCTCTTATCAGTTAAGATTGGAGCAAAAAAACCTAAACAGTTCTGAGTTAAGGAAGCTTCCAGTCAGGCATTTTCAGATAAGAGGATCTGGAAGGTTGAAAGTTGAAAGCAGTTTTGCAGGTGATCCTAGGACCCAGGATCTTAAAACAAGAGATATGCCGTCGCCTGACTTCTCACATCAAGATGCAACCTTAGAGGCTGTCTGGTTAAGAATATGCTGGGACTGGTATGGGATGGAACCCAGTGTGGTCAAGGCAAGCTTTTAACCTCCCATAGACTTAATTTCTTTATTTATTCGTAAGACAGAGGCAAAAATGAAGGCAGTGGAATGATTGTCAGACTTGTTCAAGTGGCAGAGCACCTCCAGGTTGCAGATCATTATGATTGTTCATGTATTTTATCAAACCACATGAAATAAAAAGCATTTTTAGTAGCAAACATAACTACACTGTCTGTGAACAACGTTTCATTTTGTTTTGTTTAGTTTTGAGACAGAGTGTCTCTTTGTTACTCTGGCTAGAGTGCAATGGTGTCATCATAGCTCACAGCAACCTCAAAACTCCTGGGCTCCAGCTAGTCTCCTGCCTCAGCCTCCCGACATCACACATGGCTGCAACACAACATCAGAAATAAGGACCAGCAAGGTGGCTCCCGCCTGAAATTGCAGTACTCTGGCAGGAGGATGGCTTGAGCTCAAGAGTTCAAGACCAGCCTGAGTAACAGTGAGACCCCATCTATACTAAAAATAGAAAAACTGGCTCGGTGCCCGTAGCACAGTAGTTGGAGTGCTGGCCACATACACTGGAGCTGGTAGGTTCAAACCCAGCCGGGGCCTGCTAAACAACAATGACAACTACAATAAGAAAAATAGCCAAGTGTTGTGGTGGATGCCTGTAGTACCAGCTACTTGGGAGGATGAGGCAAGAGAATCACTTAAGCCCAAGAGTTTGAGGTTGCTGTGAGCTATGACACCATGGCACTCTACCGAGGGCGACATAATAAGACTCTGTCTCAAAAAAAAAAAAAAGAAAGAAAAACTGGCTGGGCATCATGGCACGTGCCTCTTGTCCCAGCTACTTGGGAGGCTGAGGCAGGAGGATGGCTTGAACCAGGAGTTTATGGTTGCTGTGAGCTATGTTGATACCAGGGCACTCTAGCCTGGGGCAATAGAGTGAAACTCTGTCTCAAAAAAACAAACAAACAAACAAAAAAACACCTAAAGACAGAAAAGAAAAAACACATCTGTTCACCAAAACAAAGAAAGAAAATCCCTCCAAAACAAGCTATAGAACTGGATAACGAGTCAGGATCAGCCCATAACATTTGTTGGCTACTTGCTCATTTGATTTATGCTTGGGATTGGAGCTAGTAGCAACTATAAGCTGACAAACAGCATCAGGCAAATAAGGAGAAACCTTAACATTCAGCCTTAACAACATTAGCTGCAGCCTTTACACAGTCTGCAAAACCTGGGCTAATAACACCTTACACTAGAGCTGATGAACTCATCCAAAGATCTCCAAACTTTTTTGAAAAAAACTGTTCTCAGCCAGGCATGGTGGCTCACGCCTGCAATCCTAGCACTCTGGGAAGTGGAGACAGGTGGATTGCCTGAGCTCAAGAGTTCAAGACCAGCCTGAGCAAGATGGAGACCCCATCTCTAAAAATAGCCAGGCATTGTGGCAGGTGCCTGTAGTCCCAGCTACATGGGAGGCTGAGGCAAGAGAATCGCTTGAGCCCAAGAGTTTGAGGTCACTGTGAGCTATGATGCCATGGCACTCTACCTAGGGTGACAAAGTGAAACTCTGTCTCAAAAAAAAAAAAAAAGAAAAGAAAATTGTTCTTTTGGCAGAAACCCAAAATGTAAAATAGAAAAGCAGAAGCCCCCAAAAGAAAACAGAACAAAGGGTAGGTGCCCTCCAGCGAGCCCTGAGGATCCCCCATCCTTTCTTAGTTTTCACAAGCATCTCTGAAGACTTCCTAAGCCTGGAGGGTACATTTTGAAAACTCTTAACTCCAGCCCCCTGTTCTGCAGACAAAAAAAATTGAAGCTGGAAGGACTGAGGGATTTATCCAACGTCGCACGTAACTGTGTGGGAGAACCAACACCAGGACCCCAGCCTATGACTTCTCAGATCAGCATTTTCTTCCAGTTCCACCAGGAATTCTTAGACATCGCTTTTTCTGCCAAATAACCTGTTGGTTAAATAGGCAAAGCAGAACTTTGGTAAAGGGGTCAATTTAGTAAAGATCAACTCCCTAAAAAATGTACCTGTTCAAACCATCAGGTTGATCAGATGTTCTTCCTTTGCCTATCTTTCTTATCATACTCCAAGATGCACAAAAATTATCTGTCTATATCAGAGATCATAAATTGGCCTGCACAGTATGCATTTAATGATCTTGAATTAGTTACATTTGAAAATCGGACTATTTTATCTAAAAATTTGTATTTTCAGCTTCTACTGAAAAGTGAGACATTCTAGAACATTGAACTCCCATACCCAATTGATAACAATCCCAGGAGCTGAGTAGTTTGTCACAGACTCCTTTTGTTTCTTTCAAAATGCAGCTGTTACATGGTATGTGTGTGGGGGGGGGTTGTCTGAGTCAGGTGAATCTTTAATTAGATTATGAGCCTTTCTTCTTTTCCTCTAAGCTAACACTGATGGGGTTCAGGTTTTATTTGTTTGTTTTTATCTGGAATGTGACGTAGTAAACACATGTAATAAGACCTAAGTTGAGAAGAAAACAGGATCTTCCTGGCTACTTAATTCTCCAGCACTGCCTTCCAGCTGTCCTTTGCAAAATATCCATTTATGATTATTTTTTGTTGGTGTTTACATCTTTTTTCTATGCTTCTTTGAATTCCCCAAATAGCACACATAGAAAACATTGGTTCATTTCCCAAATACAAACATCAGAAACCTGAACTTCTGCTTCACACATTCTAACCTGGTAGCTAAGTCAGAACACAAACTGATGGATGGACCCCGGGTTGTATCAGATTCCTGGGGGCAACCCAGATGGGATTTGTATTGAACAAACTGACCTATGACCTGAACAGAGACGAAGCACAGGAGAATAATGAGAAACAGACCATTTTAGCACCAGAAAGTATTCTATTCACAAAAGTTCTTATCACTATTGTGAACAAAGAATTATCACCGGTAAAAATTTAAGAGCTAGGCATTAGGTTACCAATCCCCAGATCAAAGGGTTACAGAGCTAGGCAATAACCCTCCTTCTAAGTAGAACTTATGAAACTTCCTGGTCTCTCGCCAGGCATCAGGGTGGGTGCCAGTAGTCCCAGCTACTCAGGAGGCTGAGGCAAGAAGATAGTTTGAGCCTAAGAGTGTGAGGTTGCTGTGAGCTGTGATACCACAGCACTGTACCCAGGGCAACAGAGTGAGATTGTTTCAAAAAAAAAAAAAAAAAAAAGAAAGAAAGAAAGAAACTTCCTAGTCTTATAGTAGAACTTTGATTCCATTTTTTTTTTTTTTTAATTATTATTTATTTATTTATTTTGCAGTTTTTGGCCAGGGCTAGGTTTGAACCCACCACCTCCAGCATATGGGGCCAGTGCCCTACCCCTTTGAGCCACAGGCGCCACTCCTGATTCCATTTTCTATGAACAGTTGTAAGCCCTCCAATAGAAGACCATACACACAAGCTTATCCACTGCAGCACAATTAGTATTGGCAAAAATTTGGAAACAACCTGAGTGATCATCTTAGGGAATTTGGTTAAGCAAGTTAAGTAGCACTCATACAATGGAATACAATAAAGTCATTTAAAAAAAGAGAGAGAGGGAGAGAGAGAGAGAGAGAGAGAGTGGGGTAGCCTGTGGCTCAGTAGGACGACAGCCCCATATACCGAGAGTGGAGGGTTGAACAGGGCGCCCGCCAAACTGCAACAAAAAATAGCCGGGTGTGTGGCGGGCGCCTGTGGTCCCAGCTACACAGGAGGCTGAGGCAAGAGAATCGCTTAAGCCCAAGAGTTGGAGGTTGCTGTGAGCTGTGATGCCACGGCACTCTACTCAGGGCGACAGCTTGAGACTCTGTCTCAAAAAAATAAAAGAAAAGAAAGAAAACAGAAATTATTGGCTTCTTCTAGAGAAGGCACTGGATAATGACAGACAGGGTTTGGGGGAGACACCTTGCTGTATATCCTCTTGATTTTTGAACCACACAAATGTAATTCCTACTCAAAACAAACAAAATTAATATTTTAAAGAGAAATAAAATAACATCAAGTGAGATTTTAACAGGGAAATAAATCATGACTTGAACCTTCTTAATCTAAAACATACAGAGAAAGGAGTTCATTGTAACTTTCTTGAACCATTTCTGTAGGTTTAAACTTTTTCAAAAGATGAATTAATAATAACAACTTTAAAAAGGGACTGTCGAGGAAGACGTGCCCATGATAATTTGCTTCCTTTAAAGCAGCGGTTCTCAACCTGTGGGTCATAACCCCTTTAGGGGTTGAACAACCCTTTCACAGGGGTCGCCTAAAATCATCACTTATACCCCGTACAAATACAGGTGTGTGAAAATAATTTTATGGTTCGGGGTCACCACAACATGAGGAACTTTATTAAAGGGTCGCAGCATTAGGAAGGTTGAGAACCACTGCTTTAAAGGGATGTTTATATTGGCCTGAGAGCCAAGGGCGGAGAGGAAAGGCCTTCTCTGCTGCCATCATGAGATGGGTTTCCAACATTGGGGACGCAATTTCTGACCACATCATCAAAATCAGATAAAACCTTCTGCAACTAAAAATAGCCAACTTTTTGCGTTAGTTAAATACATGGAGAAAAAAACAAAATGTCAAAGTACACCTCTTTCCTCCAAACACTTAGGAAAAGAAGTGAAATGCAAAGTTAGATTTTGGAAAAATCCTCCTGGGCAACCCCTGGGAAGGGGAGCAGTCCCTTGGGGACTGAGCAAACCAGGTATTTCCTCTATGCAGGTGCAGCGAGAATCTGTGCAATGAGGTAGTTTATGAGGGAGGGGGGCTTTGGGGAGACAGGAGGCACAGAGAGTAGGAAGTCTACCCATCTGTATTCAGGCCCTATTGACCTCAACCCTTATCATACACATTTAATTTTTTTAAGCCTGAGTAGCCTCCTCTATAAAATAGAATTAGAATAACTGCCTCACTCACCTTCCCGAGTTGTCCTAAACACCTAAAGATAACAAGGATACAAAGCATTTTTTTCTTTTCTCTTTCCTTTTTCTTTTCTTTTTTTATCTTTCTTTCTTTCTTTCTTTTTTTTTTTTTTTTTTTTTGAGACAGAGCCTCAAGCTGTCACCCTGGGTAGAGTGCTATGGCATCACAGCTCACAATTCCAATCCCTGGGCTCAAGCGATTCTTCTGCCTCCACCTCCCAAGTAGCTGGGACCACAGGTGCCCACCACAATGCCCAGCTATTTTTTGGTTGCAGCTGTCATTGTTGTTTGGCGAGCCTGGGCTGGATCGAACCCACAAGCTCAGGTGTACGTGGCTGGCGCCTTAGCTGCTTGAGCCACAGACGCCGAGCCTTTTTTCTTTCTTTCTTTCTTTTTTTTTTTTTTTTGAGATAGAGTCTCAAGCTGTTGCTCTGGGTAGAGTGCTGTAGTGTCACAGCTCACAGCAACTTCCAACTTGGGCTCAAGCAATCCTCCTGCCTCGGTTGTTCTATTTTTAGTAGAGACAGGGGTCTTGCTTTTGCTCAGGCTGGTCTCAAACTCATGAGCTCAAGCAATCCACTTACCTCGGCCTCCCTGAGTGCTAGGATTACAAGTGTGAGCTACCTCACCCCCGTTGCATTGCTTTTTTCTTGAGACAGAGTCTCAATCAGTCATCCTGGACAGAGTGCCATGGCATCATAGCTCACAGCAATCTCAGACTCCTAGGCTCAAAAGATCCTTTTGCCTCAGCCTTCCCAGGAGCTGGGACTAAAGGTGCCCACCACAGCACCTGGCTATTTTTAGAGATGGGATCTCATTCTTGCTCAGGCTGGTCTCAAACTCCTTAACTCAAGGGATCCATCTGCCTCGACCTCCCAGAGTGCTAGGATTACAGGCTGTGAGCTACCACGCCCAGCCACAAAAGCATTTTTAAAACTATAAGGAGTAAATGTGATATTTAGAATCAAGCAGACCAAAACATTCTAGCCCTAAGCCCTCAACTGTTGGATGACCCAAAGAAAGTTCCCTCTGTCAGCCTTGGTATTCTCTTGGCAAAATGGGGTTAATGCTATCCATTTAACAAGGTGGCTATGAGAATTACATGAAGTAATGCACATAAGGTGCTGGGCAAGTAGAAAATTCACAAGGATGTTCCCTTTCTACATCCTTTGGGTAATGAATCATGGTCTCAATCAAGTGACACTCCATTCATTGATTTGTTCATTGAACAAACCCTCTGTACTATCTGCTAAATTCTTCTATAAATCTAAAAGTATCTAAAAATAAAATCTGTTGGCTCATGCTTGTAATCTGAGCACTCTGGGAGGATCACTTGAGGCCAGGAGTTCAAGACCAACCTGAGCTACACAGAGAGATCCTGTCTCTATAAAAAATTGAAAAATCAGCCAGGCATGGTGGCATGTGCCTCAGCCCCAGCTACTCCGGAGACTGAGGCAGGAGGATCACTTGAGGCCCAGCTCAGTAATTTGAGGCTGCAGTGAGCTACGATGATGTTACTCTAGCCATGGACGACAGTGGGAGACCATGTCTCAAAATTCATAAGCAAATAAAATATGTTCATTAAAACAATATTTATTGTGGGTCTAATATAGAGTATCATAGTTAAGAAGAGGGACTCTGAAGCTAGACCACTTGGGCTTTAATTGTGGTTCTGTCACTTACTAACCAAGTGACCCAGGGAGTTTATGTAACAGCTCTATAAACTTCAGTTTCCTCGTCAATAAGCACTTGGAAAAAATTCACTGTTAATAATACTACTAATAATTTTTTTTTGCAGTTTTTTTTTGGCTGGGGCTGGGTTTGAACCCACCACCTCTGGTATATCGGGCCAGCACCCTACTCCTTGAGCCACAGGTGCTGCCCCAATATACTAATAATTATTATTATCATTAGATATTGTATTAAATAATATAGTATCTAATAACAAGGCAGTTTTGATCCCTTCCCCCATGAAGCTTAAACAAGGGACTCTGAAATCACCTATTACATCCTAAATGCAGAGAAATTTAAGCCCAAAGACGTGAAAGGACTCCATCAAGGCCACAAAACTACTTAGTGAGAGAGCACTGGATAAGACCAGTTGGGACTAGCAAGTGATTGTTTCTCCATTACCCCCTGCAGTGCAGGCAGCACTGCCCGGATTGAAATCTTCTGGAAATTTAAAAGCCTTGAAGCATCAGAGAGAATTACGGAAGTCAACTAGAATCGGACCAATAATTCTGCTCAACCATCTTTCTAAATCCCGTTCCAATTCCATACGCCGTTGTATCTGCGCGGCTATGTGTGAGGATCTCTGAGTTCATGGTGGCGACCACATGGAAATACCACATTCCCCACCCACTTGCACGTCCATTTGTGCTCAAGAATGGTAAATAAAGACCTGGCAAGGTGGCTCCTGCCTTACATCTCAGCTACTTGGGAGGATAAGATGGAAGGATCGCTTGAACCCAGGAGGTCAAGGTTACAGTGAGCTATGATCTGGCCACTGTACTCCAGCCCAGATGACAGAGCAAGATTTTTTTTTTTTTTTTTTTTAAGACAGTTTCACTCTGTTGCCCAGGATAGAGTACTGTGGCTCAAGCTGGTCTCGAACTCCTGAACTCCACCTGCATCTGCCCTAAGATCTTGTGTCTTAAAAAAGAGCTATTTTAAACAAGAACATGGATCAGTGCCCATAGCTCAGTGGTTAGAGCGCCAGCCACATACACCGAAGTTGGTGGGTTCAAACCTGGCCCGGACCTGCTAAGCAACGACAACAGCAAGAAAAAAATAGCTGGATGTTGTGGTGGGCGCCTGTGGTCCCAGCTACTTGGGAGGCTGAAGCAAGAGAATCCCATAAACCCAAAGAGTTTCAGGTTGCTGTGAGATGTGACCCCACGGCAGTGGTTCTCAACCTTCCTAATGCCATGGCCCTTTAATACAGTTTCTGTGGGTTGATACCCACCGGTTGAGAACCGCTGCCCCACAACACTCTACATAGTGAGACTCTTGTCTCAAAAAAAGAAACAAACAAACAACAACAAAAAAGAACAAAGCGTCTCCTGTAAAGCGGCAGATCCAGGTTTAGTGGGGCCTAAAGTGTATATAATACTGGAGACTCACTTTAGGAAAAGAATATATAATCATGAATTTAAAATTAGGGCTGTGCCCAGTGACTAACACCTATAATCTTAGCACTCTGGGAGGCTGAGGCGGGTAGATTGCTTGAATTCAGGAGTTCAAGACCAGCCTGCACAAGAGTGAGACCCCATCGCTAAAAAATAGATAGGTGCTGTGGTGGGTGCCTGTAGCCCCAGCTACTCGGGAGGCTGAGGCAAGAGGATCCCTTGAGCCCAAGAGTTTGAGGTTTCGAGGAGCTATGATGCCAGGGCACTCTGAAAAAGTGTGACTCCTGTCAAAAACAACAAAAAATTAGGTACAAGGCCTGGAAAGGCACTCATGCAGGTGAAAGGCTCTGAAGTTTAAGCATAATTATTTAGGTTGCTTCAAAAGTTTTGTCTGTTTTAAAGTCATGTGTTTTTGTAGCTCCATATCTCAATAAATATTTATTCTACTGTGTCGTGATCGATGGAGAATTTTGTACTCTATACATTGATGCTGTTCATTTTTTTCTACTTTTAATTTTTTTTATTCTTTTCAGCCTATTACTATATGATGTCATTAAGCGATTTTCGGCCAATTTTTGTCTACGAATTCAAATTGAACCACAGCGCTGCCGAAACAGTCCGAAAAATTAACCAGGCATTTGGCAATGATAGTGTTAATGAATGCACTATTCGACGTTGGTTTGCAAAATTTTGTTCCTGAAATTTTAGTCTCAAAGATGAGCCCTGAAGTGGTCAATCTAGAGTAATCCAGGACGAGGATTTGAGGACCCTGGTGGAGATTGACCCATCACAAATGGTGCATGGGATGGCGGAAGAACTGGGTGTCAGCTTCCCATGTGGTTTTTGATAATTTAAAATGTATTGGAAAGGTCAAAAAGCTTGAAAAGTGGGTGCC